>JAOWBR010161027.1:0-12296 GCA_028571145.1 Dionaea muscipula
CTGATTGGTGGGCTCAACCCAAACCAATTATAGCAAGTCGGGTCAGCCCACATGGGCGCCCCAATTGGATCCCGGACCCAATTAATGCTACAAGAATAAAAAAGTTTAACCAAGATCGTTTTTATCCTTCGCTTGTGATGATATTAATTAATTGGGGTACATATAAATTTGTGGCGAATGCTCCATAGTATGTAGGAACTACTAAATTACTAATACTACTAGCTAGCAAGTGTAGTGCTCTTTAGGGAATTGGGGTTTATTAAGGGGATTGGAGTTTGGGATTTGTTTAGGGATTAAAATTTATTTAGAGAATTGAGGGTAAGTTTAGAGGTTTGCAGTTTGTTTAGGGATTAAAGTTTATTTAGAGAATTGAGGGTATGTTTAGAGGTTCGGACTTTATTTAAGGTTTGAGGTTTGTTTAGGGTTTGGCGTTTGTTTAAAGTTCGAGTTGAATGCCAATATTAATTTTTTCAAAAAAAAAATTATAGATAAAATTGTATCAATTATAATAAGTTAAATATTAAATATTATAAAATATTATGTTTGGTGCAAAACTTGGGTCTATTTTGTCTAAAAAAGACTTCATTTGATTTATATGAATATTTCGGATGCGGACTATGTAGAAAAGATATAAAATTTCAAAGAGAACATTACAATAGTGTACTACATATTTAAAAATATTTTGATTACAATATTAGTGTACAAAGAGCACTTTAATTTGGACGTCCGTACGGCTCTCTGCCCCTACGGCCAAAATGCCCAGGATAGACGATAGGGTATCCTATAGGACGTCTATAAGACCCTCTCCTTTTTTCGTTTATGTTTCATTTACATGATAGCACGTCCTAAAAGACGAACGACGTCCGAGGCCCGCGATCTCGGACACAAGATAGTTTTTTATTGGAAATGGTTATTAAAACCATAGCTTCCCACCCGGGTTTGAGACCCGAAATGAGCGGAACCCAAAATATGAATTTCGGTGTTTTCAAAATGAAAAGCGCACGTGGCAGTTTAAGGAATAACACCGTGAAAGCAGTTCGTCTAAACCATTTCCGTGTGAATGGGAATTAATTGACGAAGTTGGTCCTTTGTTAAGAAAAGTCTGAATATCTTTAAGTTCAATGCCACATCGACCCATGGAAAAATTCTAAGTGTACATTTATACCACATGGGAAGATATGGGCTTAAGTTAGTGGGTCACTCAGACCTTGAGAGATGAGAGAATTCATCAGACTCGACTGCGCTTGGGCTCCCGCAAATTGGACTAGTCTGGTCCAAGTCTCGAACTGCACCATAACCAGGAGATTGGGTGAGCCCATCTCCACTAGTTTTGGTTTTGGTTCAAGTAGGCCCAATCCAAATAACTAACTAACAAATTAATTAACAAATTAATTAATTATTTAAATTAATTAATTTGGTAGTGGGTATGTGGTGTTTCAGTTATGGAATATCCTACTATGAGATGTGGAAAGGTGGTGAATCAGATATTCTGATTTTTACGATTTTATTCAAATCTTGAGTGCCTTTTTATAAGGGAATAGGAGTTTCAAATTATTCAGAAGATTTTCACAGAAACAAACGTCAGTTTTCCTCTTGAGTCATCTCTGAGTCCCAGAGATTTTCTAGAGAGAGAGATCACAATTCAAGTCTATGTTCGCCGGAGAAGGAGAAGAGACCGGAGAAGATATCTTCATCCTTCACAGCTCGAGCTATTGTATCCTGGGAGACAGACGTCGGGAACCTTCGACCGGTAAGGCGGCGAATTTGTCTTAAGGAAACTGTGCCAAGCACAGGCCTTAGCAATCTCATTCGGTCAGTATTATTTTTCCATTCGATTTGTTGTTATATTTTTGAACTCGATATGTTGAGTTCCTTTTGAATGCTCTGTTTGTCTCCTTCAATGTCACAGATTTAGATCTTCTTATTTCATAGTTATAATAATTAATTAATCATTTAGTTAGTTAATTATTTATTGTTTCAGTTTTGTTCGATACTTTCCAACAATATAATTCTCTCTTCTTAAAATTAATTATCATGGTATTAAAGCATAGGGTTGAAGCCAATTAGCTACTACCCTGCATGTTCTTCTGATGAGGTGATCAGCTTCCACCTCACATAGTTGCCCCACCACCTTTAGCATATTCCCTGATTGAGAGGATGGAAGGTTAATTTAGAGGATCTTATGTGAGACCAGCACATATCTCGTCGCAGCTGTCCATCTCCCTCTTGATGTGTTGATTTTTGTTTCCTTTATCTTGATTTTCTTGTTTTTTTGCTTTGTTGCTTTCCTTCTTCGCTAGTGTTTTCTTTTTGTCTGCTGTCTTGTGGGCCTCTTTGGTGTTTCTTCCGTTTCAGGTTGTCATTATGTGTGCTTGCTTAGGACACCCTTTCTCTTAGCCTAGACTCCCAGGTGTTTTTTTTTTACATGTATAGCTAGGAAATGTCCTTAGTACATGTTCTTATGAGTGAAGGGAAGGGGTGAGTGCCACAATATTAAGGAGCAGTGACAGACTTGTATTGTGCTAGTGAAATGAGTTAGACCTAAGGGATCTAATTTGTGTAAGATTGAAAGAATGCTCAAGAGATGACGAAAGTCAATACTCCTTGTTTTTCTTTGACCTTCAGACTTGGTTTGTATACTTAACGTCGTCAGCTCCCTTTTTAAGCCTTACACACAACTTCCCTCTCATGCGTCCCTTCTGTTTGCATTCCAGAGTATCACCTAGGTATGGTGTTGGTTTGAAAAAAATAGAAGAAGAAACAACAAATGAAAAAAAGAAAAGAGAAAAAGATTAGAGTCATGAAAAAAAAAATGAAGGAAAAAAAGAGAGAATAAACGAAGTGAATAAAATGAGAAAAAAATGATGAAAGGAAAAGAGGATCAATAAAGCAGAAAAGCAAAGGAAGGTGGAATGTTATGGAAGAGTTAGTTTTTGTCCAATCATATGGTTAGGGCCTATGTTATTCCGGTAGTAGGGTTGCATATCACCATGCAGATGTTTGGACTTCTATCCCCTATCCTAGATTACTCTTTCCTTCTTTGTTTTCCTCACATTACAATTTGATACCCTTCTATTGGCATTTCTGATACTCTTCTGTTGGTATTTCTGATCTTGAGCAGGTCTTGTGGTAAGAATGATTGAGATCCCTTATGTTGAAATTCTATTACTGACTCAATATTGGTTTGTCATTGGCTTAGGATGACTTTTCCATTGAGTGTGTTGATTTTTGTCAACTCCATAGAGAGAACATTTATCCACATTTCTATATAGGTGCTACCCGTGAGTTATGGAGTTGGCCTTATGCTAAGGATGTTTTCTGGTTATTCATGTCGGGTTTGTGGTATGATTGACTTTGACTTGACATACACACACTCCATGGTTGTTTATGCATTGCTAGTAGCGGTAGGTTATTTTTCCGTTTGAGAACTATGATGTACTGTAGGGATTGTTGTACTGCTTTGTTTTTTTTATTTTTCTTGTGAGTTTGATAGGAACTAACAAAGTTCAAGTTGAGGGGTGTGATAAGTGTGAAAGTGCATTCTTTACACTTCTAATATCAGCTGGATTATCGTGTTTGGGGATGTCAGTCACTGGATTTACCACTTTATATATATTATTCCCGTTGCTTAGACGACCTTGATCTTTGTTTTCGGGTATTTGTTGTTATTTTACAGATCATTGGTGAGTCTGTGCGAGTTTTGGAGCTGAACCTTGTCAGCTGGACGTAGCTAGCTGAGTTGATCACCATAGTTGTGATATGTATACTGTTGTGTTTCATCATTGGTGAGGCAGGGTACGTACCACGGTGTTGTTTCTTAAGCACGACCGTATTGCTTGTATGTACCACGATCGTGTTTTGTTAACACGGTTGTGTTTCTCTTCCTTACCACAGGAGTGTTTTGTAAACACGGCCGTGTTGTGTGTCTTCACTGCGGCGTGTGTTTTCTTGACACGGTTGTGTTGTCTTGGCCTATTTGAGGCTCTGCTCCTGTGGGTCTGCGCTTGTCTTCTTTGACTCTTTAGACCGCTTGAAGGCCATAAGATCCTCTTTATATTGGGTGGATCGTTGGGGTGATTTTTCTCAGACACCAAGGGACGTTCGCGTGCCGTCCTGCTGCCCTTGTCGTTGTTGGCTCCTAGTCGGAATCAGATTCATCATATCGGTATTTTCTAGGCGTTGTAATTCCTCTTTCAATTCTATGCCTTTGATTGTAGAGTGATGTTGAACAATATGAGTGGCAGGCTAGTTCTTGCTAGACGGCGGTGTAATGACCTTAACAGGATATTGGTTGCCCATTCTTTGTGATGATGGTCGCAAGATGACCACCTTGTATACACATGAATTCTCCCTGCACAGAATTCATTTTATATAATCGCACATATTCTTTTCAGAGGACAACCATTAGCAGCTAGCATTATCGACGCTGTAAATTGAATCAAATTACTCAAACTAGCTTAAACTTAATTTCCTAGCTTCAAACTGATTTAAACTCGATTTACTATTTGTTAAACTTGCATAGTATAATATGCTCGCTTGACTAGATTTACAACCCTAGGATCAGTACTGAATCACGGGTAGTTTAGTTTGTCTTTTATATATGCTACATGCACAAAATATATAGAGATGCAAATATTCATTCTAGAGGGAGGTTATACACTTTCAATTATACTTCAGTTTATACTTTTTATATCATTTTCGACCATTTCAACAATTTTGAAGATGATTCGAATCCGTAAATGTGTCTAAAATGTATTCTTAAGGATGTTCATAAGAAATCACAAAAAATTAAAATTGTTTAGGACTTGATCTGATTAATTTAAGAAAATTGATTTTAGCCGAAAAGCATACTAATGAGGTAATGTTGCATCTGCTGGCTGGAGTGAGCAATTTATTGGGCCTATTTGTGATTATTGTATGAGGTATGTTACATGTATTACTTTCCTCTTTTCTGGTTTGTTGCTTGCATGGACAGAATGAAGACATTTCTAACAAATTAACCCTCAAGATTATGATATTTTTATAACTTTTACATTCTATTTTACTCCATCTATGCATTAAATCTGTGATTTGAAAAGTTAATTAGGACGTTGGCTATACACACTTTCAGTTATACACTCGTTTATACTCCCTATTATTTTCGACCATTTCAACCATTGTGGGATGGAACGACGCTAGATGTTTTTAAAATATATTTTTAAATGTCCATAAAAAATCCTACTGGAATGCATTAATTCTAAGAATAAAAAAAACCGAAAAAAATAAAAACCCTTTAAAAATCAGAATATATTTGGGTACAAAAAATTCTGATCAATACATTCATTTTAAACACATCCAATAATTCGGATCGTCTTAAATCATTTTAAATCTGATATATTCAATCTATTATACATCTATATTACATTGAGTGATGATGTTTAAATTTTTTTACACACTAAACTCAATTATAAGTGTGTCTAGATATTTTAGAACATATTTTGCCACTTACAAGAGAGAGGGAGAGAAGGGAGAGGGAGAAAGGAAAAATAGGAAAAAATTTTTTTTTTTAAATAATTTATAATGTAGATTGTTCATCATATCGAAGACATGAGTAATTTCTAGTATAATATATTTTTCGACCCAAATAAATTTTAAAAATTGATCGGATTAATCGATCATGTCCTAAACGGTTTTATTTTTTTGTGATTCATTGTGAACATCTATAACACATTTTAAAAACATCTATCGGTTCATATCATCCTAAAAATCATAAAAAATGGTCAAAAAATAATCGGGAGTCTAAATGAGATACAACTAAAAGTGTATATAGCCACCCCGTTAATTCTATTCAATACGATCAACGCCCTAATCAACTTTTCAAATCACAAAATTAATGCATAGATTGAGTAAAATAAAATATAAAAGTTACAAAAATATCAGAATCTCGAGGGTTCATTTGCTAGAAACGCCTTCATTCTATCCAAGCAAACAAAAAAAAAAAAAAAAGAGAAAAGCAGTACATACCTCATACAATAATGACAAACAGGCTCTACAAATTGCTCACTCCAACCAGTAGATGCAACATTACAAATTCATCTAGGAAACTTTCATATCTGGTCATCCGAGAAGTTTGCAGCAAGATCCCAGTAATGACCTACACCAGCATCGTTGAAAATTTTCCGAGATGCAGCTTCAGTTCGACACTCATGCACAAGGAACTTATTGAAGCTTGGTTTCGCCACAGACCCCTGCCAAACTAAAACACACTTGTTATCAGGTTTATCTTCATCTTCATCGTCCTCTCCCTCCTCATTTTCGACCTTAGCAGACCAGTTAATGCGCTTTAGCATGAGCTTCCCATATCTCTTAATAGATTTCGTCCCACCTTCAACGACCACGACGCTGAAACCCTCGAAGATCACAACACATCCAGTCAATCGATTTTCCTGGGCGTTCACATCAACCTTGAAGCGGTTCTGTGGGTGCGAGAGATCATTGACCTTGTAAATTGAGACAATGGTCTCGAGTGTATTAGGATCATCAAACAGCTTCCTCTCTTTCTTTTCACGGCGCTCAGCAGGAGTGAGCTTCCGAGCAATGTTCCTGTCTACATGGGCCTGCTCTCGCTCAGCAGCTGCGGAACGGATTTCCATCTCAAGCTTGGTGGGATCTTGGGTTGCTTCAGAGCCCAGAACTTTCATTAGATTGCTCATTTTAACTTTGGGCTTAGGAGGCTCTAGCAAGCCTTGTCTGATCATTTCCTGCCTCTCTTTTTCTTTAGCCAAGCGACGCTGAGTGCGAAGTTTCTTCTGTTCTTTTTTGGTAAGCTTAAGCGGTTGAGGTGGGGGTGGAGCAGGCTCAGCCGGAGGCTCTATAGGACGAGGGTGCTCAACATATATGGTGATCTTCTCCATCTTGATTTTCTCTTCCACTTCACTTGCATCCTCAATGTCAGGATAAGTATCAGAGCGCAGAAGAGGGATATCCCTGAAAAAAGGAATAATGGAATTCATAAAATTCAAAGCAGAAGTCCAAAACAAAAATCATGTCAGGGCAAGACTACAAACAACGAATTTCAGTAAGAAACCAAATGCAACCAACACAAAGTGAGACCAAAACTTCCTATCGCTATACAGGTGCCTTGCAGATCCAATGAAACACAGGAACTACAAGCAGGAAAAAAAAAACACATCTCATGGCAGCAAAACCTACTTTTAACGTAAGTTTCACTGAGAATATTGTGCATGAAAAACACTAGTCTGCATGTAATTATGATCTAATAATGCATAGGCCACTACAGTTTTGAAATGTCAGCTTAAATTAACAACAATCTCACCCCTCCCCAACAGCCTAAAGTATAACTATTTTCTATATGGACACAACTACATTAAAGATTTAGCAAGTTAGAAGCTTAACTCATCAGGGAGCTGTCTTGTGAAAACGAACTTTATAGGATAATAGCACTCGTTCCAAAAAGCAACTAGTTTTAGCATTATGTCAGGAAAATCGTTGAATATTCATTAAACTGATATCAAGATATAACTATTCCCATTGTGCTGAAAGCTTCAGGAAGTGAAGCCAATGGGAACTCAAGTGCTGTTTGAACTGATATCAATTTATGGCTACAAAACATGAAGCTGTGTACTACACAACTATGCAAGCAACATAATCATTTTAGTAATTTAAAATGCTCGAAAGAAAAAGAAAATTCTTTTGATGAAAAAAAGTTGTAGGAACCAAACATGCAGAATCAGTCATGGAAAGCAGTGCATTTCCTAGGAAAAACAAGCAAAACAAATGATCTTTTTTACGGCAAGTGAACAGAAATCAAACATGCATGCTCAATAATTGCAAGCAGCTCACAGAGAAATGGAAAAATGTATCAGCGGGAAAAAGACCAATCTGGTTAGCAAGGTATCCCTCTGCCAAGCAGGAGATAGCAAAAATAAGGGATTAGACAAAGTGGAGTCAATAGTCAGAAGCCATTAACTTACCACCATTCCACTTGAGGAATTGGCTCTTTTGGCTTCTCTTTAGTGATTACTCTTTCAGAGACCTCAATCAAATTCGGATTTATGTTTGGTTCTGCCTTTGCTTTGGCTAGCTGCACTTGCTTGGCTTTCAATTCTTTTGCTTGAGCTTCTCCAAATTGACTCTGAAACAAAACAAGCACAGGAGAAATGATTAGAAAAAAAGACAACTCCCTTCTCTTTGGGCCCCATGTAGGAAGGGCATTTCCACTGACCCAACCGAACCCGAGCCGTTCCCCGAACCGAGCAGGGCTGGGATCCGGGGATTTTTTTTGGAGACGGGTCAAGGGCGGTTTTGGGAGTCTCTCCACCCCGATCCAGTGACCCCCGAACCGCGTTCTCATGCACATGGAGACTTGATCTTTGCCCTTTCTAATCCAGTTGTAGTGGAAAAAAAATCATGAAAAGGATTGTGTGCAATGCTTGTCATGTATTAATTCAAGAGCAGGAAGGAGGAGATTTAGCTTCAGATTTGCACACAGAAAGTTGAGTTTATGTGCAACAATAGAATAGCATAAAGGGAAACAAGTATCATATCCGTTGAATGAAAATACATAATGGAATATGAAATGCTAGTACATTCAAGCTTCTGCCAGGAAAGAAAGATAACATAGATTTAAAAAACACAAATGCCCTTCAGTTACATGACACCACAAAGTCAATAAAATCCCCCGAATCACAGCGGGGATCCCCGTCCCCTGTTTGGGGCGGGGATGGATGAGGGAAAAAAAATCCCTGGTAAGGACAGTTTTGGGGTTCGGGGATCGGGAGCGGGAACACCACTCTGTGGCCCTGATTAGGACCGATGCCCATCCCTAACCCCATGGCTGTTCTGATTTTGTTCCTTTGTTTCTTTTCTTTTTCCATTTTACTTGCTCCCTAATTTTTTAGGTGCAGAACCTTAAGCCAACAGGGAAGTTTAAAAACATACCTTCAATTTGATCATCTCTGCCTCTCGTGACCATTTCCCTTCCTCCACAAATTGGAAAGTCATTCTCTTGGGCCTGAGGAGCTTACTTTTATCAATGCCCATCCTTGGATCATAATGAGGATTTTCTTCAGGGTTTACATCCAAGTCAGGCTTGAGAATTTGGAAGGCATCTTTCTTTTGTTTGTTTATGTTGACCTAAAAATAGAGATAAAAAAGCAAGTGATTAGAACAAGTTTGAATAAGAAGAAAATTACACTGCTGGGAACAAAAACAAACCTTCAGGGTGCTAAGGTTGTTGGGCTTGGTCACATTGACAACATTCCCATGCTCATCAATTTCCCTGCCAAGGGCATCCAGCCGAAGAACAGGGGCCTTAGCAGGCTTCTGCAGAAGAGAAACCTCTACAGGAGTCTGGCCTGGAAATAAGTTAATCAGTGGAGCAAACTCTGGATCCTGACGGAATCCCATCTTTGCAGCAAGTTCTTGTGCCTTTTTCACAGCCTCGTATTTGGCAGCATCAATACCACTAAGAGGCTTCATAGAAGCAGAAGCAGAATCTGGACCAGGTGGAGCTGAGACACTTCCTAGTCCCCCAAGAGTAGTGATAGTGGTGGCAAAAGATGGAGTAGGCAATATAGCTACAGTGGATGGGGGTTTAGCCCCCTCTTTTGAACTCAGGTGTGGGCTAGCATCGGCTTTTGCAACACCACCCTTGTTCAGCTAGTTAAGAATGACAGATTGAGACAATGGGAATAATATCAAAAAGATCAATAAATGAAAAAGATGTATATTGCTTCATTAACTACTAAAGTCAAAAAGAAAAAGTGAAAAACTCCAATTATCCATGACTTACCAATGGAAGTTTCTTCAGCTTTTCAGAAAGTTCCTTCTGCATCTGCAAAGCTTTCTTAGCTTTTGCTAAAGCATCAAGGGATAGATTTCCACTGTTCGCAGCACCAGTAGTTGCCCCATCTGTACTAGATTTTCCAGTAACCTCATGAGATCCGGTAATAGTAACTCCCTTATTTTCATTTGTGGTAGTAATTGAAGATACCTTGGTAGGAAGAGGATGAATTTGAGCTAAGATATCAGGAGCAGTCCGTGGTAACATGTGGTTTTCAAACACACCACCCTGATTTCACAATAAAGATTACATATGTTAGAATGAAAAACCAACTTCAAAATAAGAAACAAATCATAAATCGAGTGTTGCAGCAAAATCACAAATTTTATCTGGCAACCAAAATTCCTATGTTTAAGATCCTTGACATTCAAATAGATCATTCAGATATATCATTCAAATACATCGTTCAAGTATATCATTTCATGTCAAATAGGCTTAGAATTATATGCTAGATGTCAAATAGGATTAGAATTATATGCTTAAACCAAAGAGAGGGGGGAAAGTTGGCATAATATATGCTAGATGCCATTAAAGAATTAGAACCTAGAACAATACATCAGAACATCTAAAATGAAAATCTACAAAAGAAATTTCTGTTAAACTCAATCCAAGTCTCATTTGCAATTTCCAACATAAAGCGTACATTGCTGACTTGCTGTTAGAATGCCCCTCAGTTGTTAAGCCACAACGCATTGCCCTCTTGCCCTAATGAATAGAGAAATGCATTGTTTCAACAAAATAAACCGCAATGATATCATGTGTCATATTCCTTATAACTGAAAAATATTATGAACCTTAAAGCTTAAACTAAAATTAACTCCTAAAGGTATAAGGTGAGGAATCAAGATGAACACGCATCAAAATAAAGAATTATGTTTTAAATTCCACTATGCAAATGCTAACTTCTAATCGATTTCTAATCATAGGATCAATCCATTTCAAACTACACTGATCAATTTCTAAGCTATAGATCAAATGGGAAGTGCAACGGTATTGAAATACTAATTGCAATTGGAAATGGACCGTAGAAGCACATGCCAGCAAAAACAAAAGAAAATGAAACCTCTTCGCAAGGGTCGGCATATAAAAGTAGCATACAACAGAAACATCTAGTTCCAGCAACTTACATTTGGGACCAAACCACTACTGCCCACGGCCGCATTGCTTTGAGCTCCATCAAAATGCTCATGAGTATCTTCTTCCTTGACATCGACCTCTACTTTAACTGCTTTATCCCCAAACCTCCTATTCTCCCTCCTCCTCCCATGACCAGCATTCCCCTCATCTGCATCTTCCTTCTTCAACTTCACCTCTTCTTTTAACATCTGGGAATCATAGTCCACTCTATCCTCGAATTTCCTCCTCTCTTTCCTACCCTCCTTCCTCGAATCCTTCTCCCCGCCATCTACTCTATCCTCAAACCTTCTCCTCTCCTTCCTCTCTTCCTTCGAATCATCTGAAACCCTAATCCGCTTCTCAACCACATCATTCTGATCTGCACTATCCTCTCTAACCTTCCTCTTACTTGAATGAGACACCTCCTCCCTCTCTCTTCCCCTATCCCTACTTCCTTCCCTCTCATACGACTTCTCACGCCTTGAATCACGATTGGAAACCCTTTCCCTACTCCCTTCCCTATCTCTCCTCGAATCTCGATCCTCCAAGTATTCTTTCGTCGATCTAAGATGCTCGTCAGAAGATTTCTCCCTCCTCGATTCTCGGTCGTGAGACCGAGCTCTGGACCGGTGATACTCATCGTCATCCGAATCTTCGCGGCGCTTTCGGCGGCGGTAATCGTCGTCTCTGTCGCCGTCGCCGTTGTCGCGGTCCTTGGGTCGGTGGTGGTGGTGGTGGGAGTCCTTGGTCCGGTGCTTGTGGCGATCCCGGTCGGTTTCGCGATCGCGATCCTTTTGGTCTCTGGTAGAATCCCTGTCCCGGTGTTCCTCTCTGGATTTTCGACTCTTCTTCTCCAGTGACCTATCCATTCCTAGGGTTCCGGTGGTGCGCACTCTCTCTCTCACTCTACGGGAGAGGGTAAAGTAAAGCTGGGATTGAAGATGGTCTACTGGTTATTGACGTAGCCAAGAAAAAGCAAAATGCAATCAACGGAAGAAAAAAAAAACAAAGGAAAAAATGTCAGTACCCGAGGCACACCCCTGCCTTTCTCGGGTGTGCCTGGCATTTTTGTCATCGAATTTTATATATATCCCAAGATATTTTCAGATTTGAATTTAAATTTAAAAAATATTTCAAGATATTTTTAGTTTTGAATCGTGAAAATGGGTGGGAACGCATAATAGTCGTTGCATCAAAAAATAGTGGGATGAGTAATAAAGTAGGGTGGTAGACTGTGTAATAAAGTCGGGTGAATAAAAAAAGTGGATGGAGTGAAGGGAGAGTGGATAATAAAGTGGGGTTGAGTGAGGTAGGTTGAGGTGAAAGTAGTTTTTTT
>JAOWBR010161038.1:0-12296 GCA_028571145.1 Dionaea muscipula
CCAGTTGAAACCAAAATGAGAGAAACAACAAAAAGTCCTAAGCCAGTATCAAGTTAACTAGACGACACTGACAACTATAAAAAGGAAAGGTCTTTGAAAAATCTGATCGCCTGTAAGATCATTCGATGCTTCTCCAGCGTTGCTGTCCCTGCCACCCAAAGTGAAATGGGTAAGCAAGAGCGACCTCTGCTAACTCCAAAGAGAACCTCTGAAGCAGGAGTAACATAATTACTGGCTGTTGAGACCAGCCGAGAGGTGGAATTCGTAAACACGAGATTCGCAGAAGCAATAGAAAATTTATCAATGAACATTTTGGCTCCCTATACCCCTCAACTTGCCTACCGACAAGTATGTTAAACCACATAATGGAGAAAGGCTCTGAAATTTCATATAAACAACCAACTTTTTTTGAAGACGACTCAACAAACTAAATTCTAAGAAAGGGAAGTGCGTATTTACAAAGAAAATAATCCTGCTCTACCAAATCATTGCTTTTGGGGAGGCTGGGCGGGGCGCCCGTCCTCCCTCCTGTTTAGTGTGCTTAATAGTTGACCCATCTACGTCTCCATCTTTGCTATAGCCTACGTATTCACGCTGACTTGCTGCTGGGTCTCAGTCAAGCTGGCCAGCATCTTTGTTTGTTCAACCATTGACTTTAGTATCATCGCCTGAAAAGGTGTAGGCGTTGGTTGCATAAACGATGATGTCGAAGTTTGAGGAACGTTTGCTGGTTGCGGCTGTGGAAGTGGTGGTTGCCGCCATGAAAGTGTTGGATGCTGCGGGTAATACCCGTATGCAGCGCTGACTGATTCTGTGGTAGGGTCAGGTGGAGGTGGCTGAGTTGACGGACAAACCGTCCAATGATGTGTTGTGCTACCGCAGGTAACATAGGCTTCTAGACGTGGTGGTGCAGAAACAGGGGTTATGGCCGCGTCTCTCTTTAAGAGCAACTCCACTTTATCAGAGAGTGCTGCGATGGTGGATGTGAGTGTTTCAGTGACACTCAGCTCGTTCACATCCTTCTTCGTTTCAGTTCAAGCAGCTACAGGTTTGTCCCTCTGATCGAAAGTGGACTGGAGTTGTGACGCGACACTCAAATTCTCAAAAAGTGCCCATACCTCATTCTCGTCTTTCGTCATCACAGACCCTCCACATGAGGCGTCCATCATCTGGCGTTGGTTCGGTAAGAGACCAAAGTAGAAGCTTTGAACAAGCTGCCACCGGGGGATGTCGTGGTGAGGACACTTGCGCAGCAAATCACCGAACCGCTCCCAAGCTTCAAACAGATGTTCGTCGTTATGCTGCTGGAAGGTGGTGATTTCACGTCGGTACTGCAAAGTCTTTCCTACTGAAAAATATTTCTTAAGGAAAGCCTTGCTCATTTCCTTCCACGTTCTAATGGAATTTGGTGGCAAGGTGCTAAGCCAGTGTTTTGCCTGACCTCTTAATGAGAATGAAAAAAGAATAAGTCTCATGGCATCAACCGGAAAATTATTGATTCGGAGGGTCGAGTTGATGCTAAGAAACTCTGACAAGTGGCTATATGGGTCTTCCTGAGACAAGCCATCAAAGGTAGGAAGTGATTGGATTGTTCCTGGCTTAATCTCGTAGTGGGAAGCTTCATTTGCAGGGAGAACGATGCACGACGGGGTGTCGTACACGTTAGGAATAAAATGTGCGTGCAACGGTGGAGCTACCTCATTATTTCCCCCATTGTTCTCAACATTTTGTGCATTCAGTGCATCCTGAGCTCCGTTAACCCCATCGACAAGTCCATTCACGTTATTTGGTGGAACTTGATTATTACGTGGAATGTTAGCCATCTTTTGAATGCGTGGATTTTTCTTTTTATTCGTAGGCCTCCTTAGGCTATGATTTGATTGAATTAATTTAGGCCTAAGGGATCTACATCCAAGCATACAAGTCATAAAAATTACTAGAGTAGCACGAATTAAAAATCGCACAATTAAACAGATGCAGGAACAATAATAAATTAAAACAGAAATAAAAACGAAAATAAAAAAGATGCAAAAATAAAATACAGTTAGAAACAAAAATTATTCAACCTAAAAATTTTAACGACCGTCCCCGACAACGGTGTCAAAATGATAGCAACGCCCAATGACGTGTGCTATCAGTAATCTCAAGCAAAGCATTCGGGCAATAATTTTATAGATCGTAGTGCAACATGAAATTGGCATATAGTCACTAACCTTTGACGGATTGTCCACTTTAGGGATCAGATAGATGACTGTGGTGTTCACCTGTGTCAGCATCTCACTTCTATGAAAAAAAATTCAACACTACCTCACAAACATCATGCACAACAATTTCCCATGCACTCCGAAAAAATCTGGAAGTGTACCCATCCTGGCCTAGAGTTTTATCCTCATGGATGCCCTTCAGAGCCATTAGGACATCATTCGGAGTAAAATCTCGAGTAAGGTCTATCCCTTGCTGTAAGTATAAAATCTTGCCCTCTGCAATACACTGCATATCAAAACTTTCACTGCCATGAAATTCTGTCCCCAAGAGCTCCTTGTAGAATCGCAGAATTTCAACTCCGATGTCACAATCTCGTGTCAGTCTATTGCCCTTTTCATCAATAAGGCATGTAATCATTGCCCTTTTGATTCTAGTCTTGAGCAGGCTATAAAAGAACTTATTATTTCAATCCATGAAATTCACCCAATCCCACTTAGCTCGTTGCTTTAACATTTGATCTTCTACTACTAAAAGCTGCGTAAGCTCCCCTATCGCCAATCCAACTCTCTCTTTATTTTCCAAAGAGATTGAGTATTCAAGCATGTTATGAGCATGATCAAGCTGCTGCCTCGCCACAAAAATCCTCTCAGAAATTTGAGAAAAGCTAGTCATGTGCAGTGCCTTCAATGGCCTTTTCAGCCGTTTGAGTTTCTGAACCACTTGGAACATTTTAACCCCCCCTTCATCCTTCCTCTGCCATTCATGCCGCAAAACATCGATGAAACGTGGATTCTCAGCCTACAAATTCATGAATCTTAAGGAATAGGACCTCACCCCAACACTCTTGGAAAGGGAGATCACAGCTGGAGAATGATCGGAGATACCTGGCTCCATGAAACATGTATCCGCGCGGTCAAACAACTCAAAATAGGCTGGATTTCCCATAACTCGATCCAGATTTATTCTTAACCAAGACTTCACACCCTAATTATTGCTCCACGTATGCAGACGTCCAAGCTCCTTGATGTCCTCCAGCCCCAACTACAGGCAATAGTTCAGAAAATCATCACAGGGAATTGTTGCACCAATATTCTCATGCCCGGTTTTCTCATGGCTAAATAGGAAGGCATTGAAATCTCCCATAACCACCCATGGTCTATCACACCCACACCCATACTCCAACAAGTTTTCCCAAAGCTTCAGTCTCTGGACACTAGTATTCCTAGCGTAAACAAAAGAGGCAAGGAATAAGTCATTATTATCCAGGTTCTTAATCTCACAATGAAGAACTTGATCAGTGTCCGAAATAAGTCTCACATCAGCATATGATTTATCCCAAGCACACCAAATGCGACCATTTTCAGCATAATCATAATTAATCACCACTCCCCACCCTTTATAGCAAGCCTTAAGAACTTTCTCAAATTTATTCACCTTTACTCTAGTCTCTATCAATCCCATCACTCTAATTCTATTTAGTCCCCTTACATTCCAAACTCCGAGAGTTATGAGCACTCACAACAACAAGGAAAAGAACCTCCTCCAGATACTGACTCACTGCACCTGTGATCTCATAATCATCAATCTGATCATGGGCCTCCAACATGCTGAACCTGACATGCAGATAAATCTGGTCTTCACTGACTTTCCCAGCACTAGTGTCTCTAGACTTCTTCCCTTGCACAATTCTCTACTCATCATTCCCGGGAATCCTAGCCATTGGAGCCTTCTCCCATCTACCTTCCCCTCCCACCAATCTGTTCCTATTACTCATGATCAGTTCACCATCCGTAGTCTCCTTATTGCCTTCCAGATCAGTCTGAGCAGCGCTGGATGCCTTGCTTTTAGCAATCCACTGCTGTCGAGGACCAGCCTCCTCCACTCTCTTTTGTTGGAAGCCTTCCGCATGCCGACAATCCCTGCCTTGATGCCCCTACTTGCCACAGACAGTGCACTTCCTAGGTGTCCATTCATAAACAACCTGCTGAACAACCTTATCTCCCCTTATATTAGTAAACCTGATCTCCTGGATCAGCTCCTTCCTAGTATGAACATCAACA
Organism: Dionaea muscipula; assembly: GCA_028571145.1. Classification (NCBI taxonomy): domain Eukaryota; kingdom Viridiplantae; phylum Streptophyta; class Magnoliopsida; order Caryophyllales; family Droseraceae; genus Dionaea; species Dionaea muscipula. Next base: position 4,266 of record JAOWBR010161038.1, read on the forward strand.
AGAACTCGTGGAAAGGTAACCCGACCTCTTACTACTGTAAGATAGTCTGTGTAAATGGGTTTTCCAACCTTTGCGGCAAGACGATCCAAAGTTGCACTACCCCAAAGCTCCAAATCCAGCTGGGGCAGCTGAATCCAAGTGGGAATTGACTCCAAAGTGTCATCATCGAACTTAAAATATGGCACCCAATCCCTCAAAATGATATGTTTCGAATTAAAGAACCATAAGCTCTCCCTAATGATCCTCTTATCTTCCTTATCCTAAAATATGAAAATGAAATAACCATTATCATGCAAAAGCACTTCCGGTGGCTTGATGTCCTTCCACTGCTTTCTGACAAAACCAGTCATGGCCACAAATGACACTTTGTCGCCAAGCACATACCCAATCAGGGTAGACTCCCAGTACTCCCTTTTTGCTTCAACATCTGCCTCCGTAAACACAATCTCATCATCTGTACGCTCCTGGTAGGATAATTGGACACCCCTCCGTATGTCTCTGTTCCCTGCCAAACTCGCACTGATGTCACAAGCAGCCTCCAGGTATGACCGCCCTTTCTCAACCTCCCGAGAAATCAAAGAATCATCTCTGCCAATTTGATCTACAACAACAGTATCCACAAGATTCAACTTCTCCTCTTCCTCCAGACACCCCAATTTCTCCCCCTCCAAATTAAGGATCTCCTTGCTCTCCACAACCAGCTCATCTTGAAAACCATCCCCCACAGAAGCCCTAGGCGCAGCATGCTCCGTCGCCTTCCCTCATCCACCTCCAGTAGCCTTCCATGGTCTCCCCCGCTTTCCTATCGATCAGCAGGCCTGGGTGATGCCAGCAATCGTCTCCAGCATCGCAGCTCCCAAGCGCTCTCGATTGATTGATTCATATTTTGCGTTTCATTAATTATATTGTATTTTTTTCAAGTTACATGAAAAATATTAAAAATTTAAAAATTGATTAAAACATTAAATATTATATAATAAAAAAATTCGAATTATTTTTAAGTTATGTTTTGGTTACGGTTCATTTCGGTTCGGGTTAAGATTCACTTCGGTTCGGTTTGTTCGGGTTACGGGTCATTTCGGTTCAGATATTTCAGGTTATGGATTATTTTTGGTTGCGGGTTTTTGAGTTACAGGTCATGTCGGTTTGGGTTTTGGATTGTTTTCGGTTCGGATTATTTGTCTAACTTCGGTTTCGGGTTGATTCGGGTTTGGGTCGGGCGGGTTCGGGTTATTTAAAACCAATCTAATTTCGGTTTGGATCAGTTTAATTTTCGGGTGGGTCGGATCGGATTTGCGGATCGGATCGGATTTTACCGGGTCTAATTACCTCGTCTGTCCCCTCCCGTCACCATCCCAATTAAGAACCGCCACATCTTCATCATTCACAGATCCAGTGGCATCGACGTCGCACTTGCTCACTGCTCTGCCTTAAAGGACGCCGGAGTATCCATATTATCTCATAACTCTAACATCGTCGTGTTTTTGCCCGATGTTAAGGATTTTGATGCCGTTAAAAAGGAAGCTAGACCGATCAATGTTTTTGTGTATAATCTGGAGGGTTCTTGTTGTAGGAGCCGGAGTTGTTAGCTCGTTGAGTTTTTTACTACTTTATTTTTGTTTCGCCAAGGAAAAAATGAAAAGGGAGTGAAACCCGATGATTATAAAAGAATGCTTAGATTTCTCAGCTAAGTGCACTTGATACAATGCTGAACTAATATGTTTGAACTCTAATTCAAATCTTGAGAGTTAATATTTTCTAGTTGAAGAGTTTTATGAGTGTGTTTGGGTGAGAGGAGGGATTGTGTGATCGCAACTTTTAACATAACAACTTTTCTTCTCCGGACCTATTTTGGAGGTCCATGTTACCAACAAGTGGTACCAGAGCTCCGGATATTCACCGAAGCAATGTCAAGAGGTAGGGCTTAAATCCTATAAAAATTGTATGGGTGTTGGAATAGGTTCGATAAATGATCTCAAGTTAATAAATGAAGATACAAATATTGGTAATGAATCTAACATTGTATCTGTCTCCTATGTACAATCTCATTACATGTCGCTAATCCCAAAATTGTTATGATAGAGGATGTGTTACTGTTAGCGGATTCACAAGTTTTCACATAAACATTGGCTTCACATGATGCAAGGTTTGTGGTGAAAATTAATGTCGATGGAAGATAAACTTCCACGAAAGCAACACGTGGAAGTTATACCATAATCTTTTCGCAATGTTACTTTCTATATAAGCCAAAGTGTAATATTTGGAATTAGTATATTCTGGGTGTGCGCTTTTATGGTAGAGCATAGTAGCGGAATCTAAAAAGTTCTTCATTGCAATGGAGTTTGGTTGTAGGATCAACCAAAGTCATAAGATGGAGATATTATTGAGTTTGTAACTCCTTTATGTTTTATCCTGTAACGAAAAAGTGAAAAGAGAATGAGAAATGAGGGCTATAAAAGAGCTTGGACTTCTAAACTAAGTATATCATATACAAAGCTTAACTGGTGTCTTTTTATTCTAGTTCAATTACTCTGGTGAAGTGAGTGTTTGGGGTGAGGAGAGAAATCATGTCATTTAATGTGATCAAAGTTTGTTTGTCGGGGATGAAGAAGTGAAGGTGTGTGGCTTGACCTCCACTGCTCTCCTTTTCGAGCATTTACACTCCTCTCCCGAGTAAGTCAGATCCTTTTTAGACCGGATCTCTTAGGCCTGGCTCTTGGGAATTTGGTATTTTCCCCTGGGATTTTCCAGGTGCAACACTCGTGATATCAATAAATCCAACAACTAAGTTTAGATCGACGCAAAATCAATCCATAATGTAAAATTCAAGTATGTATAATTTTACATTAACTTAAAACCCTAGACAGCACGCTAGCCACTCCCATCCATCACCCAATTATACGTTACAAACAAGGCATAGAACAATTACATAAAACTCGCCTAAAGAAGAAATACCAGATGAGGAATATTGCTATCAATCACCTCGTTGGTTCCTTGACTCCGACAAGTGTTAATGGAGGGTTGCCGCCATTGCTAGATCATACTCGTAAGCCTATCGCCGTTCTCCTCGTCCCCAGATGCGTGTCTGCAGGTCAAGGGCCGAAGGGGAGAGAGCGATCGCGACTGCACATACACGAGCATTTATAGAAGTCGAATTTCGAACTCGACACAGGCGTGTCGATACAGACATGGTCATGTCATGGAACACGATCGTGTTCTTATTTATTTGTGCTGACTTCGCGTTTGATCGCATCCCATGCGATGCAAGCTGACCAGTTGAGGTCCAAACGATGTAAGACTGATCGAGCCCTTGCCCAGCGGTCCATCAAGTCCATATCTTCTTGGAGCACCTGCAAAATAGCCAACGGGATTCCACGCACCATAATGAAATAAACTGTAAACCCCGATGACTAAACTCTCCAATGATGCATTTTAACCAACAATGGGAAAGTGTAGAGTGAGCTTTCACACACTCAATAAGCATCAACTGAGGAGAGAGTTGACTGCGAGGCCTCGCCAGTTCTGTGGAGATAAAACTGACTACCTAGGTCTCTCTGCATTTAGACCTCGAGAGCTGGTTCTCGAGATCCCACAGCGGCCAGGGGTTGAATCCTGGAGCTTTCTCTGAGAATGCTCATGGCCTGATTGGGGAGAATCGCCACCTAGTTTTCTCTTAGAAACTAGGAAAGATTGAGCATAACTCTATCTAGCATGAGGTACCGACGACTGTGGTACTAGAAAGAAATGAAAGGATAAGGCATGGTCTGCGTGATCAGGTATAAGATCAGGAGCCTAGTTAAATGTTTGGAAGGTCGGTTAAAATCTATCTGCCTAGCACCTAACACCTCCCTTGTCGGGTCTCTTATATTATGATTATAGCCTCAGGGGTTGGGTTTCTTATGCCTAAATAAGGACGCATGTTTGGAGAATATCCATATACAAATCCTAAAGAGGAGTTGACGTATAAGCATACATATAACATGGCTTTGGTCATCAATCCTACCCACAATATGATTAGAAGACCAACCGTTTTGGGCTTTAAAGAATGGGCGACCTTTTGAAGAGGTCGGTTTAAAGGGTGAGTGAACCGGGAGTGTGCAACATTTTAGGTAGTGGTCGGCTTAAGAGATGAGGGCTTACGACCTCAAAGGTATGACATTAGGAAGAGGTTAGCTTTAAAGATTGAGGGTTTAGGATCTCGGAGGTGCGACATTTGGAAGTGATTGGCTTAAAGGATGAGGGTTTAGGTTCTCGGGGGTGCGGCACTAGAAAATGGTCGGCTTATAGGAATGAAGGTTTAGGACCTCGAAGGTGCGACGCTAGAAAATGGTCGGCTGAAAGGATGCAGGCTTAGAACTTCTAAGGTGCGACGTTTAGAAGTTGTCGACTTATAAGGATGAGGGTTTAGGACCTCTAAGGTGCGACGTTTAGATATTGGTTGGCTTTGAGTCTTGATGACCGGGGGAGATGGCCAAAAAAAGTTTTTGGGCTTTTTGAAATGAGGTTGGTTATTGAGAGGGCTTACATTGACCTCAGAGTCATAATATGATTAGGATTAATGATCTAAGTCTGGTTACTTAGCAAACAAGCTATTCAGGAAATAAAAAGCATTCAAATTCCCTTTTCTATGAGAATCGGAATTCCTGCAAAACAAAGGTTAGTGAACAATGGATAATGTTTGTAGCTCGGGGTCACATAATATGAGATTGTGCCTTTCATCACAAGGGGTTAGACATATATATAAGGGTATGTATGACCCAAAGCCACGTATTTTATTTGATTTCCATGGCAAGGGACGTACCTATTGGATCAAGGATTCACTGGGAGAATGTATGCATGGGTTAGACCGACTTTTAGCAACTAGTCCTTAAAAAGCTAGAAAATAAGGAAATAAAATTCTATCGCTCTAGAACATTAAATCCTCACCTCATACATTTAATCCCTCAAAGCAATTAAATTACATGGATGGACAAGGTTTTGAATAACCTTGATTAATATTTACAATACATTTGGCTCTGGGCCATAAAAAGTCTACATTGCCATTGGTCGATCATCACACCACGGGGTGAGGGACTCAACGTTTATACCTAAATGCATATGATTAGTCTGGATAAAATGGTTTTCAGAATCGCATAACCGTGTTTGGTTGATGAAAATCGGATTAAAGTTTGAAAACTTTGAAAACTGTCGGTTAATAAAAAGAGATTGGGGCAGTTTCGAATAAAACGTGTCTGATTTGGATGTATGGGTTATCGTGGTTCAAATGTCATGAAATTTATTTGAGATGGACTTTAAGATGTATAGATTAAATACGAAAAATTTCATGATATTTGATTAAATTATTTGATAGATATGCTCAAAACGGTGAGGAAGGTAAAGTCCCGGGGATGTTTGTCCTTTGCTCGTTCAAAACGATGTGTAAAATCGGTCACATATTGAAAATGAGTGAAATTGGATTTCCTTGAAAGCTAACATCCTGAGCGATGTTTTAACATAAGAATGACCTAGATTGGATCAATATCCCGAGAGATATGATTGTATAAAGTCGAGCATTATGCAGCAGATACACTTTGAGGGTGCTCATCACTCAACCCTTGACTTTTTTGATCTTGGCCAAAAAAAATAGTTTCTGGAGAAACTTTGTGCACATCAAATTAAAATATTCTCCTCGACCAAATGACATGGAATTTGGTAGGAATCCTCACTAAGTTGTCTAGTTGTGATCTGAAAAGTTTCGTAGAAAACAACATGGTGCCTTGAAAGTTATGTTTGAAATGGTGATAAGTGTCGAAACTGGGAAACAGTTTGACATGTGTTTAATTGAAATTGTGTATAAAATCGAATAGGTTATGAAAATATCCAAAAACAATTTTATTTGAAAACTAACATCCTATGGAACGTTTTTTACATAAGGTTCGCCTATGATGGATTAGTATTTTAGGAGATAAAAATTCAACAAGCCGAGTAATTTACATGGTGTTCACCCCAGTGCATGGGTGTTACCCACAACTTTTAAAATCCATGACTCTCTCAATTTTCGACCAATTAAGGCATTTTTTATGTCGTTAGAAAGATCAGGAAGAGATCTAAAACTTTTACAGAAATACGATTTTTGAGAAAACGATGATTTCCTGGTGAAATATCGTGATGAAGGTAAGTATGCAAAACTATCTCGCGGAAGGGGATTAGAGCCAATGATGATCGATTTTCTCAGGGAAAAGATCGGTTTGATTGCAAAAGTTTTTTTTTTAACTAGTCCTTAAGTTGGTTTAGTATTAGAAATTTTTCGACTATTTTTTAAGGCCATTAAAATATTTTTCAAAAATATTTTTTGGGAGACAGAAAACTGGTTTTTCTGGTTTAAAAACACTGAGCTATTTTGAGTTGTTTTTGGGTTTAAAAATGGTTAGTTGGCCTTAGGAAAGCATGGTTTTTACAACAACAATATATCATCAATATATGACATGAGTTACAAGTGCATATATTCATGCATCACAAACAATGAGGGACATAATAACTTCATACAGATTATGAAGGGACATTCATGAGAAGACGATAAAAAAGAATGCAAAGACACATGTATGAATGATTTCATGCTCTCACCTCTAAAATAAATGAAAAGAATTCTGATAAGATCGAAAATGATATTCGGCAAGAAAAATAATATTGTTATCAAGAAAATCTACCCCCGATGGATTGGATGGTGTAATCCGAGAACGGTGGGTAGTGAGTTTCACTCCGGTAGTTTTATTCAAAACTCAAGAAAAATAAAAACACGTTAAGGGACGCTCATGCATGGGCGTTCATGGCTTAGAAGAGTAAATGGAGATGAAGATAGAGTTAAGACGTTTGGTGATGGTTGAGCAAGGAAGAGAAGAAGAGTATGTTATACCTTTTCTCTTTGTGTCAAGAAGGGTTGTGGTCTTGAGCTAGAGAGCTTGAAGACTTCAAGAGGAACCTTAAGGAGCTGCTCATCTGGATGCTTCTTCAAGGAACAAGAGTTCCTTATATATTTTTTGAGTTTTTTGTGTAAAAGCAATGGAGGAGTATGAGGAGATCTGAAAATCAGAAGGAGGAAAGGAAGGTCGTGAAGAAGAAGAAGAAGAAGAAGATTTTGAGGGAGTCGAAAAAGAGGTCCTCAATCCCAAGGGGTGGTGCCCCTCCTATAGAAAAATTTTTAGAGTGTGCATAAATAAAATAGAAGGTTGAGACGTGTTCCCTTTTTTATCTAAGGGTTGAGGTTGGAGGAAGATTAGATAAAAAATGGAAAAAAGCGGTCCAAATAAAAAAAAGCAGGCATGTCCCCTACTTTATATAAATTTTCCTTGTGTTTTTTCAATGGGTGGCTAGGGGAAAGATGGAAGACATTTGTACAAAAGGAGTGGGGGACAAAAATCAGATTGTAATGATTTTCTGTGCACAGTGGGGGACCATGGGAGTACCCAGCCAGGTGAGTCTGGGTATGAAATTAAAACGTTTGCAAATAATTGGAGGAAGGGGGATTCAAACCCAAACCAAGTGAATTCAAGCCCTTATCATATCCTCTTGGCCTACCATAGACACTTGATGTATTTATGGCAATCAAATCATTTATTATAAACCTGGGCTGATACCAACTCTAAAATATCTAGTCTCACCCGAATGAGTTGGGGGCATCAAATCGCTTCGGGGCCAGGTCGATGACCTTGTCGAACCTACTAGGTTTATGATGTAGGGAAATATCCCCTGAGGACACGTGGACAAAGAGTTCGAGGTTGGACCATCCGGCCTGACTCGACTAGACCCAAGCCAAGACCCATGTAATATAATGTATGCTCAGGGCGCCAGGCTCTGATGGCGCCATGGAAACCCCTATTACACTATAGCGACGCCAAGGCCTCCAGATCAAGCCAGGATGATTCCGGGGAAACTTGGCCAACCAATTGTCTCCATTCACCCTAGGGATCATCCCCAAGCCTTCACATTGATTGTTGGAACTCTGGTTTTGAAGATAGAGCTAGGTGACGCCATGGCTCATTGACCTGTGGCGAT
>JAOWBR010161049.1:0-11980 GCA_028571145.1 Dionaea muscipula
ATAATAATGTTCACCGTGCCAACGACACGGATAATTTCTACTAATAAATATAGCAACACATGAACGAGAAATGTAAACGACAACCGAAATGTGAACGGAAAATGAAAACGATGACGGCAATACACGGGCTTCAATGCACTGGCGCACACCTCACAAAGGTTCACTGAATTGCTAGCTTAGAACCTGCCGCTGGCTTTTACAACATAAGTGTTATTGCAGAGTGAGTCCCCGGTCAAAATGGGCAATGCCATCAATCAGAAAGAAGCAACTTGCCACGGGGAAAAATCTCATCGTTGATACAGAGATCATATGCCCTCAGAATTTAAGCATTTCAAGCTATCAAGCCTGGCTTTATCAGATACCTGGGGCGGTAGCTCTTCAACGGACACTTCCACTCTTCAGTCTTCACACCCTTGATATTCTTGTTAACTTGTAAACCTGCAGCCAGAACATTACCAGAATCTATAATAATTCATCATTGCAGCTGAGCTAGCAAGCTGGAAGTGTATTGTGGATAAGACATGTACATGGAGTGAGCAACAACATAGTTTTTCCAAAGAGACCAGTGATTTCATGAGGGCACAAAGCACTGTAATTCTAAGAATGGCCACTTCTCATAAGGTGAAGTCAACCACATATATCCGTATGATACATGCACACAAGATCTGACAATGATAGTTCTAAGAATAGCAATGGGACAGGTACGGGACGGATTCAGAGAATTTCCGATTGTACCCAAATTTTTTTTCCCCGTACCCGCCCCGATCGAGTACAATATGGGTTCGGAGAATTCCTGGATTCGGATCGGGTTCGGGGTGGGCTCAGGGTACAGGGCGGGCTCGGGGTATGGGACAGGTAGGTAAATGCTATGGGTTATGAGACGGATTAGGAATTCGGGGTGTGTTCGGGACAATGATAGAAAAATACTGAACCCGTCCCGAACCCGATCAAATCAGGTTTAACCCCGCCCCATTTTGATCGGGTTGTTCGGGTTCAGATTGGGTTCGGATCAAGTTTGGGTTTCATTATCATTCCTAAATAGTGCGTTGACTGTTGGCTATCTAACACGTATCTTTTTCATCTTTTTTTTTTTCTATCACACGGTTACCGGATATGTGAATAAAAAGTTCCTAAGCTCATGCCATCCAAATTCTCGAGAGAAAGTACAAGGGCTGGACTTAATACATATCAAAGTAACAGTGTATGCCACTCGATATGTGAAATTACTATCATCACATTCATAACAATGTAATAGACAAATTAGTTGGACTAATCCATTTTGAGGTCCATTAAAATTTTGGAGCCATCTGAACCATGGTTTGATGCTAAAAGTCAAAAAAAAACCCGTACAGGTTACAAACCTGAGCAGTTCTACTGGGCAGTGGGACTTCCAAGCAGTTCCTCAGGCCATCAACTCTGCAGTCAGACAAAAGAGGTTTGCAAGCAGTAAGAAAAGGATGCCAAATGCTCATGTAGAAGAAGAACATATGAAGTAAGAAAACTACCTCTTGCCGCTTGTTCTACGCAGATACTTTTCAGTTGGAATGATTCCTTGACCGCCATATTTCCTCTCATCAGTATTTAGTATTATCTGTATCATTTCATCAGTTACCCTACTGGAAGCCAACTTCTTGAAAATACCAACAATGGAGTAACTTTAATAAACCATGAAATTCAAAAGACAAATAAATGAGAAAAATGTGTCCCAAACTTTTCCACTGTAATTAATTCCAAATTCTTGTTTTCGGCTGTTTGGTGACCCAGACTGCTTCATTTGGTCTGATGCCTTGCAAAAACCAGCTGTGTTTTTGCGGAGTTTTTGTGTGTGAACAGTAATTGTTGCTAGGGCACTCTTTCCATTGCAGACATCCATTTCTGAACAGTAAAGTGAACTTTTTTGGACCATTGGATCTGAAAATCAAAGGCCAAGATTTAATCTCGGATGAACAGTAACTCACTCACTATTCACCTAATACCAATCAATCTCAACCTTTGATTTGTCAAATCCAATGGTCCAAAAAAATTCACTCTAATTCCACTATTAAAGACATCCTTAATAGAAGATTTGTCGTTGCCAGGATAGGTTTGAGAGAGTTGACAATTCACTTCTTATTATATCCTCCTCCTCCTCCTCCTCCTTCCATGTCTGTTGTGAATTTCTTCTCTATCTTCTCTTTATTTTGTTTGATTTCGTGCTCAGAACAAATTTGGTATTTTGTTCTTGGTTTTGTTGTAACAATTTCACTATGAGGAGGGCAGAGATTGGTGGAAACATACTCGATACTCTCCAGCTTCTTCGACGCCAAGGCAATAACGATCATAAGAATCAGTAGGATGGAAATTAAAGATAAACAGGAGAGGACCTCTGCTATAAGATATCACCTGAAACAAGAAAAAAAAGTAAACATTCAGCGGATTCAAAAGTTGACTGCAAAACTAAGCATAAGAAATTTCTAAAAGAAAACAAAATTTATACCTTGGTATCCTCATTCACATGGTGAATGTTAGGTATGCGTCTTGAGAGAATTTTTACCGTTTGATCCAGTTCCATCATATCCTAGAAAGAAAATTATTTTATCAATGAAGATGTCATCTAAGATCAATCCCACTCAATCCTATATCGTATCGAAGCTTATGAAATGATAGAAACCAAAACCTTGTCAAAGGAGAATAAGTCACGGAAAATTCCTCCAGCCTCCAGTAGATCCCAGCGACGGTTAGCTAATGAGAATGAGAAATTGTTGCTTGGTTTGGGGAATTCAATCCTCTACCACAAAAGGCAAAAGATGTCAGCACAGCACAAGCTTAAACAAGACCCCAAGTACAACAAAGAGTAGCATCTAATACCACCTTTGGGTGACCGAATTCATTTCCCATGAAACTGAGATAAGCACCTCCAGTGGTTGTAAATGTAATTAGTCTGATAATCTGCATTTATAACAAAACGGAATTTCAGCTAAGTATTTTACACACTTGAACTCAAAAATGTTCCTTTGTCTGTCTTCCCAATGTATCTCGTAGATGAAGAGTAGAATGAGAAAGTACCAACAACGATGGACACAATTGACTGGTAATTTTTAGCATCTCGTGTTTATTAGTTTTAATGAATTAGTTTCAAATAAGGATGTCCTCTTTAAAATAGTAAGAGTGGACTTTTGTGGGTCATTGGATTTGAGAGATCAAAAGTTAAGATTGATTATTGTTAGTGGTGGGTGAATAGTGAGACAGTGCACTGTTCATCTGAGACTGAATCCCGACCTTTGATTTGTAGATCCAATGACCCAAAAGAGTCCACTTTACTATTGAAAAGAGGAAACCCTTAGTAGAAGGAGAGTGTAATTTTAATAGGCATTCGGTGTTGGTCTTATGTTGTAGGTTTACACGTGGTATCTCTAACTAACTATTTTCATACTCCACGTTTAAACATTATGTTCTAAACGCCAAGCGGATTGAATCCGAGCTCTATATTTAAACTCTTTGAACTATGCATGCTATGGGGTTCAAAATACACGCTTTCACTCGAACTTGAACCCCACAGTATGTTTAAACATAGAGATGTGATTCAATCGTCGTGGGTAAGACCATAATGTACAAATGTGGAGTTTAGATAGTTTTTCGAGTAGCTGGTGGCTAGACTATGCACAAAAGAAGCATGCACTAAGAATTTTTAAGTAAATTTCTAACAAATGGAGCTCAGACTCCTAAGTTATCTACACTTGCCCTAAGGTAATTTTTTTTTATCTCAACAGAAAAGTTTTAATGATGCCACAACAAAGGAAATCGTCTAAACCGACATAATAGAAGAGAACAAGGAAATCAAAAAAATAATTAGCATACTTTATGCAGTGAACACCCTCTAAGCAAAGAAATTGAAGATTCAGTTGACTGCTCCTCGATTCCACCAAACAGCATCTCTGCAAAAGACCGCCCCCCAGATATGGACTATGCAAGAACAAGCAAGGTGGGTGAGTGTTGCTGAATACACCACAATTTTAACCCATGCTACCACATGTTCGGCAGCTCGTCGGTTGAACGGTTCGACCAAGTTGATCGAATAGTTCGGTGGTCTTGAACGAACTGTTCGATTCGGTCGAACCGTTCGGTCAAATCCACCGAACCGACCAAAAAAAGCGATGGCGTGAGATGTCTCTGTGGTGTATATAGAAAATCTCAAGGTGGGTAATCATCTAAATTTCAAGACAACGTGGTTGCAAATACACGATGCAACAATGCAATAAAGCATCTCAAATTCTTGACAGCAAAAGCCAGTCACTGACCTGATTATGATTTTCAGCATATATCAGCATTTTATCACCATAATTGCTGTTGCCTTTTAGTGTTTCCACAATCTTACCCATACTCCACTCGGTCTCAGCAACGTTTTCAAGATAGGATGACCACATGTCAGGGACAGAAAGATTGACAAAGTAATCAAACCCTAATCCACCCTGAGAAGTTGGCTCACATAATCCTGGATAATTTGTCGCCTGAAAACTGCATCAGTATACGGCGCTTGAATTAAAGTACAAAGGCCACATCTACAAATTCTAAGCGCAAGGACAGAATATAACAAGAAGAAATATCTCCAATAAAAACGAAAAAGAATTTACAATCACATGAAAACAAAGAAATAGGAAGGAAAAGAATTCTTACATCTTCTGCAATCGTGACAATATTAGGGTGAAGAGCATGTAGGATGTCATTTGCCAAAATGAGATAAATCAACGCATCCCTGTCAACATACTGATTGCAGTACCTGGTGCAAAAGAAAGCTTCTTCATGTCAAAGTCTCAACATTCTTGAGATGATGAGCACTATGACTATGAAGTGCATATATATGCCACATGAACCTTACAGTAAGCACTGAAGGCAGTTAAAGAGAGACATAATCAAGAATTGTGTGTAAGAAGGCCCTACTCCTCAAGTTCACCAGTAAATGAAGCAAAGCCGTTATGCGTATATATCATTGACGAGAGGGAATGGAAATGGAAGCCGTCAATTTTGTACTCCACCACCCACCTGTTCAAACATCATTTGATAAATGTTGAGATGAAGGATGAAGGGTCGCCGCCCAAATTAAGCAACCACGATAATGATTAACGCTACAAAGATGAAATAAGTATTTCATTCAAGAAATTTACCAATTCAAGTTTGACAGTAAATAATGTAGCACTTCAGGGTCCCCATACTTGAACATTCTTGTCCCCCAATATTTGTGATGCCCCCTTTTTCCTAGTCGAGTCGAATAATTCAGACTTCAGTTAATCACATTTGACTGGTGGGAAAAACTGAATACTAATTCTACAAAAACAGTACGCGTTACTACAATTTACAAAAACAAGCAAAAAGCCAGGTTACTGACAATCTTGATTCCATCAATTTCATGGCCAGCAGGGTTTCAGTTGATCAAAATCTCCTTAGCCACTTATCAATTTGTAATTTGTAAGGCTAGAAAGGAGATACATAGCACTTGATTGCATTTTCCTGGGGCCAGTGAATGAATATACCCATGAAAGAAGAGGTGCGAGCAAGAACATAACAACATTGAATTTGACAGCAGAGGTTGCAGAGAACAACATAAATGATAAATCTTCCATGTGTTGTTAGTTTGTGGTCTAAGATTTAACAAAATTATAACCACGCAAAAGAAGAATAGCTTAATACATAGTAGACTGTAGAGTTAACTCACAGGTAAATGATAAAAGGTTTTGCAACTTCCCTGGGTTGAGCTGACCTAATCATGGTTGAATGGTAGTACAACAAGGCAAACACCTTGGCCAGGGACTACTGATTCTCTCTTCCAGAAAGGGGAATCATCAGCCATTGTTAATACTGGACTCGTGAATCAGTTGCACATCAGGCTCAGCAATACGGTGATCAGTTCAGAAAACCATAATCCCGACATTCCAGAGGATAAACTTGACTCTTGAGAGGTCCAAATAAGATTGTTTCCATGTCAGATAAATATTTAGGTATAAAGATAACTCGTACTTAAAATGTCTCCTGACCATAAAGGAGCTACGCACTACGCAGGAGCAGCTAAGAGTTTGTCATCTATGTTAGGATAGGACACAGCAGCTGAGTCTCATGAGGAAGAAGAAGAAGAGAAGAACCAGCAGTAAATGTATCATATTTTCCATTGAAGACCTTTGATAGGGTCCCGCAACTGTTCTCTCTAGCTACGTTTTTTTTACACGTACATTATTGCCTCTTCCTTTATCTTCTCTTTTCTTTTCTTTTTTCGAAGACATTGCACGTACTGTATGGCAGCTTAAAAAATAATCAGAAAGTGAATTTGCAGTTAACCTGAAAGGAAGCCAACATATTTATCAAATTACCAGTATGAAAGTAGCAGTCATTTGATCCATCAAAGTGTGACAATCCAACCATCTCATCAGCTGCAGCATATGAATGGACAATATCCAACAAGACCAGCAGTCCTAGACCTACAGCGAAAAAGAACAGCCAACTTTCAGAAAGCGAGCTAAAAAATGAATAAATGCTCAGAATAAAAACACAAAGTGCTGAAGGACCCATATGGCATCCACACAGTAACCAAGTGCCAAATGGCACCCGGAATCTCTTACGATGCAATGAGCCTTCAACTCCCTTTTAAGCATGGTAGAAAGTTTTCCCGGTAGGAAACCAATCCTATTACTACCCACGGTTATTTCCAGTCAACAAGTGAATTCAAGTTTCACAGTGCAAGGTGGTAGAAGAGAATCTTTTGAAGGAGAGGAGTGTCAGAAGAGAAGCTGCTGTTGGCTTATGCATCAAGGTTCATTCAAGCCCCCTCGAACTCCCAGGTAAAGCCGCTGCACAAAATATAAATCAATGAAAATAGATGTATGATAGGACAAAAGTGATAACCATGAGCTTCATCCACCAAGGACTTGAACTCCTCTGGCGTGCCATATCTGCTGCTAATGGCATACATATTTGTGACCTGCAAGGCATCATTTATGTGGCCGATATTAGAATTAAAATGGGAGACAGGAAGCCTTACTTTTTGTTCAGTTAAAGAATTTGGAATGAGAATAGACTTTCTACAATGCCCTGAGCTCCAACCTATACAATGATCTGCAAACTACATGACATAAGGTAGAGCATTGAAATCATAACAGAAATCGAAAATTTTGGCCTTCCTTTCACCTCGAACATTGACGAATTTTTTCCTGCAACTTCCCTCTTCATAATCAAATGATTTTTTTTTTCTGTTCTTTTCTTTTTTGGGGGGCGAGGTGTTCTAATGTGGGAGGAGGAACCAGACACCGCTATACACATGATATGGATACTTAAAATTATCAGCCTTGCCAAATGAAACTGCACAAGGCTCTAAATCTTCAAAGACTTCTATTGATCTGTCGTTGAAACAAGAAAACCTTTAATATCAGAAAACAAATGTCTAACTCACCCGATAGCCAGCAGTAAAATAATCTCGGTGCTCAACAATCCCAAACAACTGAATGGCATTGTACCCAGCCTCCTTTATGTGGGGCAAGATCTGTAATGACACAAACCGACAAAGTTTCATACGCCAGCTGATTACAGTATTGCCTATTGATGGATCATTAAGTTGCTGATACCTTCTCTGTGAATTCTCTGAAAGATGATACTTTTTGCTCCACTCCACTAATTCCAACATGGCATTCATATATACGCAAAGATTTTGGCTGATTTGGGTGCTCATTCTTCCATTTGTAAGCACAATCAGGAGATGGCTCCCAATGAACAGCGCAAGGTTGCTTGCCGTCTACATCTGGAAATAAGTTCCGATGGGGAATGTTAGTTAACAAACTCTGTAACTTTACGATTATCTTGAAAAAGAAGTCGAAATTTGAAGGTAAAAAGCCAAGTGTAGAAGGTTGAAGTAAACAGACAAGCACAAAAATCACTCCGTGACTTTTTTATCCATTCATGAACCACGTAAATAGTTATAACCAGACACACTTTTTTTGTTGCTTTTTTTTGGTAAACAGTAATAACTACATGCACTAATTCTGAATAAAAAGGTCAAAACAAGCATAATCCAATAATGCCATTGTTACCAACCACCTAAAAGACATCCTCCTACCGCAAAATGAAGCTAGCTCCATAAGAAGAAAAAACCGTCAAATTTTTGAATTACGGAAATCTGATATAAATTGACCTTTACCTGGACAAAAGAAAAGCTGAAAGGAAAGGGGAAAAAAAAAAAGGAAGAAGGGTGCAAAGGGCATTAGCAAACATAGATTGGACGCGGGGAAATGGAAGAGACGGAGAAACTGGTCGGATTCTCACAGCAC
This sequence comes from Dionaea muscipula, assembly GCA_028571145.1. NCBI lineage: Eukaryota > Viridiplantae > Streptophyta > Magnoliopsida > Caryophyllales > Droseraceae > Dionaea > Dionaea muscipula. Next base: position 8,286 of record JAOWBR010161049.1, read on the forward strand.
ATAGGCAACTGGAAGAAGAGCCAAACTTGAAGCAACTGACAAGGGTAGCAGATGATAGAAATTTACCAGGAAGAACATAAGTTGCCCAAGCAGGAACTCGCTCCAAAGCCCCATCTGGAGTATTGAAATAGACCCTATATTTACTCCCATGCGAGATTGCAGGAGCATACTTCTTCAGCCATGCTTTCCTTCCTTTACGTGTCTCAAGCCAGTAAGCAAGAGGAGGCTTCTTCTTCTGAAATTTTTCCCTTGATATAGGATCATCAATCACATTATAGATATCATATTCTTTTCCACTATCAATCACATCATATCGGAACTTATCCTCAGGGTCATCTTTATGTTGTTCCCTATATGCCCTATACCTTGTCTCTGCATCTGGAATTTCTTCCAATTCCTCTTCTGTTTGTGGCCCATTAGGCCCAAATATTTTTTCATACAGCTTTGCTACTAATTCATAGCGGTTTTTAATGAATCGATCCTCACCAGGTTCCCAGTATTCATCATTTGCCCTCTTGAAAATCTCCTCTGCGGGTATGCCACTGTCACCTTTGTCATAGTCATCAACATAGTTATACTGCTGAAAATAGAGATCATCTTGCTGTTCTCCTTCCCTCAACTTATCTTCAAGAATGATAAACCAGCATCCATAATCATCGTAGCCAAGGTGACCTTCTCTCGCACAAGTTTCTGTTGGTGACCACCCATTGAAATCACCAACTAGAGCACAATAACGAGCACCTGCATTCACATTGATTAGCACTAAGGCTAAGATGACTATAAAACCAAGATTAACGAAGCAGTAGAACAACTTTTTTCCCAATGTAATGGATGATAATACACAAAACATCAGAAAGCATTGATGAACTAGGCGAAAGATCATCCCCAGCATTTAGGAACCCTGCCGAATTAGCTTTAATGAATGGCGTGGTCAGAAGGTGATACTGACAACAATGAGTCTATCCAGTAAAAGCTGTTAGAATCATGTCCATATCTAGAAAGTCGACAAAATTTGGGCAAGAGCTCAAAGCTTAATGCAAGATGAGTATCAAATCAAACCTGGGGCCCATTCCATGAAATCAACACGATGTTGCGGGTTGCGATGCATACCAAAAATCTCATATCTATACAAAGACACGTAAATTCATTACAAGCCTTTCAAAAGTCTTTAACATGTACAATGGGTAGAAGCACCAATCTTTTATGGAGGGGAAAGAACTTTTTCAACGACGATAAAAGGTTATGTACTTTTTTCCAGTACATACCTCAGCAATCATTAGGACATCAACTTTCATGTGCTGCTAGATTGCAAGTAACTAATGTACGGTAGTCGGTAGAGAAGTCTACCAATAAATGTTATGTTTGCCTCTAAGCCTTACGTATGATCTACTCTAACAGAAAATGAAAAGCAAATTTCTTAACCAAATTGGTGAGCATTTAGCTGATGTCTAGAATGAAAACTTGATTGGCTTGAAGCTGAAATAACAGTCACTCGACTGATGGAGGGAAGCAACTACGCTGCAATTTAACCCAATTCACGCTCACGCATATGAAACTCGAGCTTCTTCTCTTAAACAAACCCCAAGCGGTGATGACAATCAAACATATAATAACATCTTGAAACCCAAACAAAAAAAAAAGGACAAATCGCTCAGATATCAGACTGCATTGAAAGACTAGTTGAATACTCACACTGATCATATGAAAACCAAACTAGAACGACTAGAGCTTCGTACCCTCGATCAAGAATGGATAACGAAATAATAAGAGTGGGTTTACATATGCAACTATGCTTATGGAATTGAAGAGTGGAGGGAAGTGATTCATATCCATGATAATGATTTTCACTAACATCAAATACAAGCAAACACACCTCAAAACCAGTCATTCCCATTTCCCAGGTGAGTGCATACATATTCCTTAATTTTGTTTCCTTTAAACCTAAGTTCTGAACTAGGAAGGCATCAAGGACAGGAAACCCAGAGAAAACAAACTCATGAGCCCCAAAATCCAGTTAAACATTGACTATTTGGCGAGAAAGAAACTGACCCAGAAGCCAGTTCCTGGAGATTCATGTGTCTATTGAATATCTCATCCTTCAAATCCTTCAATGCCTTGTGCCTGACCCAAATTGAACTCAATGAATGGATAACCAACATATAGTACAAAGAAGCAGAAACCAACAATTTCAAACAGAATTTCGAAGATCTTAAACCTTTCACGGAGGAACTGTGCAAATGCCTTGTGGGTGATGCCATGTTTGGTAAGAAAACCAACAGGGTCAATCCGTTTCTCATTTTTGAGCGACTGATTGGTGCTTGAGAACCCGGCTTTTTGCTGCTTGGATTGCTCTGTGGCTGAACACCTCAGTGATACCCACTTCTTGCTCAGCTTTACTCTCTGAGACTTGGAATGAAGATGGAAGTGGGTACAACGATCGCATGAAAATGCAGGGAACTGATGGGTTGGTTGCGCCAGAGATGACATTTTCCTGATGCATTTGAGTTTTGTGTGGATAAGTGAAGTTATAAGTTTCGTTGGGAGGGTTTGGGCGAGTTATTTTAGACCTCTTTCGTTGGGAGGATTTTATCTTTTTTTATTAAATAGTAATATATCATCGTTTTATCAAATTAAAAATAATATTATTATATTATTTATAAAATAATAAAAAATAATAATATATTATTATTTTATAAAAATAAAAACGATACTAACATATCATTTAAAAATCATTGAAAAAATCAACTTATTTGAACTCGAGCCATCCTCGGGCAATCATTTTATTTTATCTTTTTAAAAAATATTTCTTAGATATTATCGAAATATTCGATAACCTTTGTTGAATATTCGACGCGATGGCGCACCATATAAGTATTTGAATTTTTTTAATATGGTGGCATAAGAAAAGTGGTAATATGATTTAAATATTTGGTGACTTTGAACATTTGAGTTGACTTGGAATTATTTTTTCCAATTACTTTGCGCATAACCCTGTACGCGATTTTATAATTTTTATTTTATTTTTTATTTAAACAGGATTATCTGTCAATCTTTCTGAAAAAAAAAAAACGGAAATATACTCCTATAATTATTCGTTTTAAATTTTCTTTTTTAAAAAAACGGGAGTATACAACTATAATTCTCAATGAAAAAAAAGGAGTATATTGATTCCGTAAAAAACAGTAGTATATTGTCATTTTCTTAAAAAATAATTGTGCGCACCCTTGATAGATACCGAAAATTCTTAGGCTACCAACAATTGTGTGACGTTGCATCCCGCGGGCACTAGACCTCTCTCACCATACCACCGGCTAGACGGCCACCACCACTCTCCAGTCCTCCTGTGTTGGGCAGTGACCCTTTCTCATCACCCCTTCCCACGCTCTTGTTTACTGGTTGTAAAGGGGAATAATTATCCCTTGTTGTAAAAAGATTGGACAAACGCACAGATATTCCTCAATTTTTTCTAGGGCCACGTGGACAAAGATTTTGAGTTTGGACCAATCAAGCCGAGCTAGAACAAGATTTAGCTCGCCCGATTCTGCCCGGTTGGACATAAGGGTCGGACACACTGAGGCCGGGCAAGTGCACTACGACTGTAGAGAAGCTCTACGGGTTACAGCCGTAGTCGAATAAGTCGCTACGGTCGTAGCGGGTGCCCTGCGGCCGTAGCCGAGTAAGTCGCTACGGCCGTG
>JAOWBR010161060.1:0-12292 GCA_028571145.1 Dionaea muscipula
TAATTTGTAATTTATAATTTGTCGGGCCTTTAACACAGGAAACAGCTTTTTGTCGTTTTCTGCATTTTGAAGATTTTGAACTAAAAACTGCTTTTTAGAAAACTAAAAACTGAAAATTCAAACGAAACGTGTTTTCTGTTTTCTACAAAACAGAAAACACAGAAAACAGGCAAAAGCAAACGCAAACTAGCTTCAATAGATGTAACATAATGCAAGTCTTACCATGATCCATAATTGCCAGAGTTCTTCTGTCCTCCTGCTCAGAAGATAGAGCAAAACGGTCACCATTTTCAACAGATGATGCATCTTTGCATGATAAGTTTTCCTCCTGAATCTGCTTACAATCTATAATGTGAAATTGCTACTACCATTAAGCCTTGTGAAATTGTGATTCCTTGACTCTACTAGTCAAGTGGAAAAAAAAACAATGAAGGGAATGACAATCTAAGTCAATACCATGACCATCACCTGGTGGTATCTCATCAGAGCTAGCGGGAACTTGGAAAACATCATGAGCAGGAGGAGGGTCGACCTCTTTAGCCAGAATTGGATCCACCGGCTGTCCACAGCCTATTTCTACTTCACCCTCATCATTTGTTGCCTGATATGCATCTTCAGAAGCTGATGATTTCGAGAGAAAACGACATGGAGACCAAGTAAGTAAGTAAACCATGAAAGAAGTCACTCATAAAAGAAGAAAGAAAAAAGGGTGGTTGTCTAAATACTTGGAGTGATGCCTGATGCAGGTACAGGCAATGCTGACTCTTCTGGTTCCTGAGAATCATCTGCAGTAGATGGCACTTGAGTGGCTTGAGAATCAGCGGCTTGCCCATCAAGCTCTTGCCCTTGAAAAACAGATGAATCCTCGTATAATTTCACCAAATCAAGCAATGGTGGAGAATGGGGTTCCTCCAGATCCCAGGCTCTCTGGTTTTCCTCTCCACCAACTGAGTTAACCTCACGAGCCACAGACTCAATCGATTCAACGGGAATCAATTGATAGTCTTCGATATAGAAGTCCAGATGCCGAGGGAGAACACCTGTAGGTGAAACTTCTCCAAAATCATCAAAACTTGGAGTTTTCATGGCCACAATTGCATCAGCGTCAAGAACTGGTTCTGCTGCCTCTGCCTCTAAAACCAAATCTTCCCTTTCATCGCTCTCTAGTATCTGGTACCCAAACCTAGAGGACCAAGTTAAAGAAAAACCCTCCGAGCCAGGGTTCTTCTCTTCCCCTTTTGGATCCAAATCACAAGCCATATCATCAATCCCAGGTTCATATTCCCTTTGATTAGTCGCCAAATCCGATTTCTGGGCATCACCGAAAGCATCTAAAGAAGGCCTAATCACCTCATGATGGGAAGAATCATTCTTCTGGGGAATGATCAAATCACAACACCAACACTTAAAGCAATTAACCTCACCATTTGCGACCGTGGAGATGCCCTCTCGGTGAAGATGCTGAGAGGAGGAGGAGGAGGAGCAATCCAAGCACAGATTTTGGGTCTCGACAAGTTTGCGATGATTAGAGCAGTAACCCAGTTTGCCAATCTCAGCAGCATGATCCTCACAGACAAGGCTGGTGTAAAAGGAATTGGGGTTCTGGGGTTCAAATATGCGATCGATCCTTGAGCACAGAATACAGGGTTTCTTGAGGCCAAAGTGGGAGGCAAATTTGGTTAAGAGGTAGGAGAAGAGGGAATTGAGGAGGAGGAGGAAGATCAGAGTCCACTCAAGTGCTGCATAAACAAGAACCAGAGTGATCCTGTTGGTTTGGGTGTACAAGTTTGCAAATTTGTTGGAAGCCATGGATGGATACCTTGCCTTGGCCCTTGCCTCGGTGGGTCGAGTGTCTTTTTCTTTTTTGCTATCTACAGACTACAGAGAGGGAGGAAATAAATTGAATTTCTATAGAGAGAGAAGAGGGAGTGGGAGCAGAAAGGCAGGTGGCAGAGAGGACATACAGACCATCATGGGTGTCGGGGGAGGATAGTGGAATTAAAGGAGAAGAGGAATTACTGGGGAAGGGGAAAGTGCTTGGTGACCGGTCAAAGCATCTCTAGTTTTTGGAGTGTGTGAATAATTAGGGGATTATATAATAATTTTTAAAGTTTTTAAAGTAGATATATATAAATATGAGTGGATGAATAATGAGAGAGATTGTATAATAATTTTTAGAGTGAATAGATAATAATTTTAAATTTAGAGTTTTTTAGAGAATGTACAATGATGTGATGCATGAATATGTGTAATGATTTTTTAAGTGAATGAAAATTTAGAGAGTGAATGATATGAGCATACACCAACTGTCAAGCCAAACAATATTACTAGTTGGACTACCAATATTACTAGTTGAACTATTTCTAAACTATTTTCTACACTATTATTCATTATTTAAAAAATTGTTAATCATCTCTAAAAAATATGATAAAGAAAAAAGAGATGAGACTCTCACTTAAATATTGTTAGTTGGACTACTCTTTATACTACTTTCTGAACTACTATTTGAAAAAATGGGTGAGAGATTCGTTTTTTTTTTTTTTTTTGTTATATGTCCCAAAGATGATTAGCAATTTTCCAAATAAAGAATAGTAGTTTAGAAAGTAGTTTCCAAAATAGTTCAACTAGCTATATTGCAAAATCAAACATGACCCAAATTTGTGAAATTGAAAGAAAATATCATGTTTTGTTGATTGAACTATTTTCTGGATTATTCTCTTAACTATTAAAAAAAATGACTCTTACCTTTGAAAAAAGTTACAAAAAAAGAAAAAGAAATGACTTTCACCCATTTTTTCTAATTAAAGAAAGTTGCTTAGAGAGTAGTTCAGGAAGTAATACAACCAATAAAATTGGAAAATATTAGCAAAGGTTGGTTTATGGATTAGGGATAAAATGGATACACAAACTTCAACTTCACGTAAATGAAAGAAAAAAGGGTAGTGGGATAATTGAATTAGCTTTTGACCTAAGGAAGCAAAGCAAGACATTTAATGATTTTTATACACACAATATTCAAGCAATTAACAACATACCTAAAAAATTAGAATGATCATTTGAACTGTACATTGCATACTTGTAAAGAAATAATAGTAAAAAAAAAACCAATTTGTTTGAAAATGTTAGATAGATGTGTGTACTGCACCTCTTTTGATTCTTTTTGGTTGATCAATCCAAATTCCCAATAACCTATCAAAAAAGTAGAAGAAAATGTTTTGAGAGAATTATCCAAATGGAAATTTAATAGGCTGGGCTTTGCACAGGTATGGTGGATCCGTGGATAATTTAAAAACAACGAAAGAATAAGTGCATCTTCCTCAGTACGTTGTTTGTTTGTTTTTTTTTTTTTTTTATCCTCACTATTTATCATCCAAATTTTTATTCACTCAATCTGATTCTAAATATTGAGTGTACTTGATACTTCCAAATTTTTAAAAAAATTATGACATAATAGTCTCACAATTATCCAACACAACTACACTCTAAATTTATTTCACACTTAAAATATTATTACTTAATTATATTCCAACTCAATAAACTCTAAAAATCTATATATTGGTGGAGATACTCAAAAAATTGGTTGCTTTTTCTCCCACAAATAAAATAATCTTTTTTTGTCTTTTTCAAGTTTTCAGAGGCTGACAGAAAGGAGGCGGTCCACCGACCTGGAAAACGAGGTAGGAGTTGCCCTGACTTTTTTAAAAAGTAATCTGTAATGTTTCGGATGCTCTGAATGTTTCAATCAATCCTCAAAACGTTTCCCCATGTATTTTTAATGTCCCCCTCCCTCTCCAATTACTTTAGATTAATAGGCAGCATCATCATATAAATATAACAGCAGATTTACAATAAGACCATCTCCAATAATATTTTTTTTTCTTCTATCGTGTCAAAATTTTTTTATCTCTTTAATGTAATTTTAAATAAAATTTTCATCCCCAATAAAATAATTCAATCTCTTTCATATTTTTTTTACTCTCTCATTAATTGTTACTGTTCTTTTTAGATTTATTATTTTTTTTATTTAAACCGAAAAAAAAAAGATACTGTTTATACAAAAAGAACGGTTGCATTGCAAAAATTACTCAACATCACTCTCTCCTCATTTCCTCTGACACATGACAAGAGTAGACATGAAAAAAAAAAAAGGTGATGGAATTGTCTACACATATAAGATGATACTATATCGCGAAGAGAAAATATTTTATTGGATGTTTAATCGGTAGATTGAGTTTACCCCTTTCTACGTTTATTAGGGTGATGATGGTATAAGATTCAATTTCAATCAATTTCTCATCATCACACTCATCAGCCTGAGAATGACACAGGATCTCAATATGAAGAGTGTGGAAGCAAGATATATCAGAGCAAACTGTTCTATGAAAACAAGAACACATGTACATCACTGGATCTCTCCTCGGATACCACCAAGATCAATCATGCCATAATATGGCAGTCCACGGAAGCCCTAAAGCATCCCGGTGCTTTCAAAAGGGTTATTTGCATGCGAGTGGGGAGCGGGATTAACAGGGAATGCTCCAAACCCAGCATCCCCGAAAGGGTTCGACGGACCCATAGCTAGATGCTGGTGTGGCCGTTGTTGGTACGGAGATTGAAATGGGCCGAATGGATTGACCGCCGGCGGTTGAGCCGTGGCTGCGATCTGAACTGCTGGTGGTGGTGAAATGTTATTTGAGATTGCGAATGGATCTTGTACCTCAAAGGGGTTCGGTGGTGGTGTCCCATACACAGGCTTCTGGTTTGCCCTGTAGTATCCTTCATCGTACAAACTATTCAGAGTGAGCGAATCTAGTCCCCCAGCCTGCAATTACACAGATGAATAAAGCAAAATACAGGTAGCATTCGTAAGCAACAGTATCTTACGAGGACAGCAAAAAATGTAACAATTGAAATAAACTTGGCTGAGAGAATCTACCAGTTGTCTCTCACTAATGGGAGAAATATTGCTGCTTGGAGTGGCGACCAATGCGAGCTCCCATCCAGTAGGATCAAATTCTTTCGCTACAGCAGTACCAGACTGCGAAGTTGCAGGTGGATCTGTCGACATACAAGCAAAATTTTACTTTCTAGTTTCTACGCCCTCTTCTCGATGAAGAATGATAAATAAGTAAAATCCCTGTTATGTTTGCTGCAAAGTGGAAAGGGTTGGGTTAATTTTGTCATTGTTTTGTAGGCCAAGTGCTTGAGACAGCTTAATATTTCCTGGTGCTTGTAACAATGTCTATGATGCAATAAGTACCCTCTCACCATCATCATCATCTGAGCCTTTATTCCACTTGGTGGGATCACCCATATAGATCCATTTCCACCATTGAGTTGTACAAGTTTTAAGTCCACTCTAATAGTTTCATTTCAGATTTTTGTAGGTGTCCTTTTCCCTTCAACAAACACCACCTCTCCCTTCTCATCGGTACCTCCAGTGATCTCTTTATCACTTGTCCTGCCTATTTTAGACGATTTTTTCTCATCTTATCCTCAATCGGAACTACTCCTACCCACCGACAATTTTTATGTTATACTTCTTGTTCTTTAAGGTTACTCCTACTCTCTGCAGCCATCGAAATATCCTATTCTTCGCCACCCTCACCCTTTGTACATAACTATTTTTGATTGTCCAATATTCCGACCCATACATTAAGATTGGCCTAATAGCTGTCCTATAGAACTTTCCTTTAAGCCTTAGAAGTTACAAATACCCTTATCTCACCTAAGAATCCAGATGCCCCTCCATTTCTACTAATCCGCATAAATCCTAGAGTAACGTCCTCTTCAATCTCTCCATCACAATTAATCTACTAACCCACATTAATCCTATACGATAAGTACCCTCTCACTTATACAAAAAGAGGGGGAAAAAAACAAAGGAGAGATTTCAGATCATTGTAGTTTTAGAAAAGAAACATCGAACCAGACGGCACAATGGCTAGAGCCATAGCATTGCTTTCCTCAATGGTAGATGCGTTCAGTGCTTTATCATTCAATCCCTGAAAAGGGAAAAGATGAGAAAAATTGTGAGGCAAGGGGAAAAGCAGAAAGGTGGTTGTCACAGAGGCAGAGATGGGGTGAGAGTACCATATGAATACTCGTTCACAAAAATCATGAAAGGGGCTTAACATTGAAGCAAGAAATTACCAGTAGATCGCCAGTGTCCAGGTGGTTCGGATGGGAAAGAGTTGCATTGACATCAAAGTTGGAGGTGCCAACATCGTCTGAAGTGGGAGGCTGGAGCTCCTCAGCAGGCAAGTTGGAATCATTGGGAGGGGTCGACGGTTCATCTAGTTTGTAAGTGAGCAGAAGCCTCTCCGGCAATTCCTGGTTCAGGCCGAAAAGAAATTACAGGCATCCGATAACAAATTAGGAATTTCATGATGAAATCTAGTTTAAAATTGCTGACCAGCTGCTGACTTGAAACTGAAACAACTCTAGGTGCATCGCTGATATACTCTTCCATGGTTGCAAGAAAAGACTGTGGTGGCTGTAAAACGGGCAATAAGCGAAATACCATCAGCTTCAATGCCTCACACTTCAATACCAATGAATTTCTAAATCTATGTAGGAGGTCATTGAACTACCTCTCGCAACATCGGAAACTGGAAATTCCTAGCAAGTTCCAATCTTTTGCAAGTGTCATAGAAGTCAGAAAGACTGCCGGCCTGCAGTATGAACCTAGTTCTTTTAAGTGAAACACAAAGGCATTTGAACCAAAGGATCATCACGACCAAGATCGGTATGTGAAATAAATAAGCTAATCAAAGCTGGGCACATCCTTCTGTTTCCTTGTTAAGCCTCCCAATCTATACAATGTGCCATAAGAGACATCATTTCAACACATACACCACTTCCTGATTATCCCATCCCCACAGCTAACTCATAATATAGTGGAGCAACAGCATAATTCCTAATGATAATTAACTTCAAGCTGATAAATCAAGATAAAGAGTATTTCAAATAATAATTGTTTGAGGAAGAGAAGTTTTAAACTACTTACCTGCAAAAAAAAAAAGAAAAAAACAGAGAGAAGTTTTAAACTAAACTTTGCATAGCCACAACAATTGGTGTTCCTAGTTCACCTAAATGAGCATAGCAACAAGGATATCACCATAAGGACGGACCACATGCAATACACATCACATTAAACAAGTTAACATCACCTGTTGGCCTGCACGCCTGTATATTTCAAGAGCTATTATGGCTTCATGCCTCGGCATTTCAAAAAACTGCAATAGTAAAATGATGGGTAATTAACAGACAATATAACTCCTGAAATGGAAAATTGACTTAGTTTATAAAGTGAAGAAAAACCTTATCAACCAAATTTATGATTCCATCATTAATAGCACAGTAGATTTTGAAACTCTCTTTCAGCACCTGTGACAGTATAAGCACAGACATAAGGTCAAGAAGGTCAAGTTAAATTGAAAGAATGATCATAACGAGTTGATGTATTCCAATCTCAATAAGAGTGTGAACTTGAAAATACAAAAATTGAAATAATACAAGTATCTTCCCCACACCATCCAATCATATACTGCAAATTTACTAGTGGAGTAGACTAAAACTCCTCAGCATGTGTGACGGTATACACATTGTCCAGCCAAAAAGGAAAAGTTTAAACCATTACCATCATCTTGCGACAAATGGAACTTTAAAAGAAGCAGAACACGCGGGAAAGAATACATTACCAGAGCAAGTGCGTACTGTATGACATAATTTCCCATAGCAGCTCCCTCTGGCTGTAAGGTAAGAAAATAGACCAATTTCTATGAAGACACTCCATATTAACAGAGAAGAAGAATAATAAGGTTCATAAGCCGGAATAACCATGTATTACCTGACATCCAAAGAGACGGTACAACAACTGCTGCAACACTGGCAGTTGCTCCAACAGTTCCTTGCCGTTTAAATCCTTTGTCCTGCTGCTGTAACCCTGACCATGAGATAGAACAGGATAATCACTATGCCAGGTTCACATCCACTTGATGAGACACATGTCAACAGGTAAACTAGATTCATTGAAACATACACAGATGAGACAGTTTATACATCTGAGCTCTGTATTGCATACATGAACCAGCTTTATACAGTAAGTTCTATTAATGTTTACAACACCGCAAATCCATAACTAACTATCATTAACCAACTTCTACACACTTATGAGGGCACTGGAGCTTTTATTTCGCACCTCAAACAAAAGAAAATGAGAGGCAATGACTCGAAAATGCAAGAGAAACTCGGGTATTTTCGAAAGAGAGAATGATTTTCTATCCTAAAAGCAGCAACAATCAGAATGAGTACATCTACAACAGAATACAAGGATATCAAAGATAGCAGTGTAGACAGACCAGATTAAAGCACCAGTTTGAGGACAACGTCCATGTACTACTACCTTCTCTTGACCCTGCGCAGGCCTGGGTAGACGCTCCGCCTCAATATCATATTTCAAAACCCTGTAGCATTCAAGCCTTTCCTCCAAGAAAAGTGCATAAGTACGCACCCAGGCAGAGCAATCCCAAGCTGCAAAAAGCATGTTCTGAGAACATATTAATTAAATCTGGGGGCACAAGGAATGGCACATCCCCTAACTCCAATCTAGAAAATACAGAATACCAATAGGAAAGTAGCATTCTACCGATGGGACTCGAATCATCCTTGAAATTTGATAGTTGAAGAATATGTCCCCGTTGTGTAAAATTTAGAAGTTCATCTCTAAAAGTTGGATCTCCCTCCCGCAGTATTCTATGGAGAACTATAAGTGTTTTAAGAGCCACCTGTGCAGAAATAACACCACCAATCATACACTCTGATGTAGAACGATACTACAACAGCCCCAAATCCAGACAACAGATTATTACAATAAATTATGTCCACCAACCCACATTATTAATGCAGTTCATTATGGCACATCAAGAGGTGAATTAAGAACAAGTGCTTTTGATGATTGTTCTTGAAGCCATCTACCTATGGAAGTAGGTCTTACCAGCATTTACAAGTGAAAATAAATTTTCACCAAACGAGTATTATAAGGTGAATAATATTTTTTAGTTTCGGATAAATTATACATAACCGACACTTAACGCACTATAATTGTCGGATCTTATGTGGATATATTCTCCGGATATGTGTGGCCGACCCCACCTGGTGAAAAATGGTCGTGTTGTTGTTGTTGGATAAATTATACATAAATAAGAAAAACACTTACCCGGCCCCTTGACAGAAATCACAAAAGAAGTGCACAACAAAATGGCCAAATTTATGAAGTTGGCTAAACATGCTGAAGTTCTTTTGAATACAGACACATGCATAGTTTAACATGCTTGATAGTCTCCACTATAAAAATTCAAGAATAGTTAGTCAGCACACCCCCCAAAAAAAAATAAAAATAAAAAACCAAATAGTCCAATCGAGGACATCTCGGTGAATACATCATTATACTCTCTATATCTTCCAACACTAAGACCCAGTACCACAATGTTGCTTCAAGTTCTCCAACTATTTTTTTTTTTTTTGAAGAAAGTTAACGTAATTTCATTCACAAAGAAAACACTCCTATACATATAGGCAGTTCTCCAACTATTTTTCATCAAATCATTTGAACAAGAGGAAATATTAGGTTTTGTTTGATTTGTCTGTTTTCTGTTTTCTGTTTTCTATTTTTAATTTTTAGTTTTTAGTTTTTAGTTTTCAGTTTTGAATAACAACAGAAAACGTGTTTAATTTATAATTTATATTTTGCGATTTATAATTTATCAGGGCTTCAGCGTTTTCCTTAGTTTGGGTGTTTTGAGAATTTTTGTTGAAAACTCAAAAAAACAACTTTTGTTCGTTTTCTCTATTTTGAACATTTTAAACTTAAAACGTTTGAAAATTCAAACCAAACACGTTTTTTATAAAATAGAAAACACAAAAAAATAGAAAACTGTCTAAACCAAACAAGACCTTAAATTCCCCACCGAACGGAAAACCCTAGTTCATTTCCACAGTGATATAAATAGATCACACTGATCACACATTCAAACCAAAACAAACCCAACAATCAAATAGCATATCTAATCACATAACTCAAAAAAATCAGACACGTGAAGGGAAAATATACCGTCCAATTACGCGTCTTCGCCAATCTCCTAGCCAGAGCATGAATACAGTAAGCAACATCAGCCCTCGGCCGAACCGCCGACGTAGCGATCATAATTTCTGGGGAGAAAAAAAGCGCGCGCGCACACACAGACAAACAAAAGAATCTCAATAAAATTTCATCCCAAAGAAGAACAAAAATTCACGTTACTGAACACGGATCTGGGAAGTCAAACTGAGAAAAAGAAAACAGTGACTCACTCCTCAAGTGCCTCTCCTTGGGCGGACACTCGACGTGATTCGTCGCCTTCACAATCGCAATATCCAAATCCTAAGAAACAAGAAACCGAACTAAGAAAACAAAGCTAATTTTTGAAGACGAAGAGCGAGGGGGAGAAAGATGGAGGACCTTGTAATCGCTGTTGATCTGAGCGAGGCCGACCTTTGTCTGGTCTTTGAGAGCGCCATAGGCTTTCCTCCATGTCTCAATTGTCGCCATTTGTCACTCAAATCCGTGACTCCGTGTGTAAGTGCGTATCTCTCCTCTCCCCTTCGAAACGCATAGATCGCTCGCTGTGGTGGTTTGATCTTTCAATGGCGGAGTTGGTATTCTTTTCCTTCTAATTTATTTTTTTTGCATACAAAGTGACGGCTGGACAGCCTGGACTTGTGTTTTCGCGTGTTGCTCTTTTACTTTTCTTCTGAGATCATCTCGGGAGTTTTTTTGAATGATTAAATAATTATAGTATTATGTGATGATATTTTATGTGTGGATGGATTTTTCAGGGATAGATGTAAATATGAGCGATGAATTATAAAAGGTATTGTATAATGATTTTTAAAAAGTCTATACAATATATTCTAAATATAGTGTTTCTTAATAAAATTTAAAAAAAATGAGATGGGCTAATAATATAAGAAGAATATAATGAATTTTAAATGTGAATAAATTTAGAATGTGAATAAAAAGACAGTCAATAGACTGACATTACCGTAGATGCCCTTATTATTTTTTCCGGGCCCTCGCTGGCAGTTGGCTTCTGCTTTGTTTTATGATAACCTTTATGTCACATTATTTTTCAATGGCTGCATTTATTCTTTGTATACAAACTAGAGGTAAAGTGGAAAATAATAATAATAATAATAACCCCACCCGACATCCCCTAAACCCCCCACCCCATTGATATTTATCCTAATTTATATTTGTTATAAGAGCAACGTCGGTAACTTTTTCACCTGCTATTACTATATTTCAGCAATTGCTTGTCAAGAAATTACTCCAACCATCCAAGGCCGGTTATTTGCCCATAGCAAATTTTAACATTGGCAAATCTAATGTCAAATATGGCACGAAGAATGCAACTGTTATAATTTTTTTTGGCTCCAAATCGTTGCTTGTCGCTAAGCCATTTCTTCTATGCATCATCACTTTCTTCGTTTGATTATGTCGAAACCCCTTCCTCTGTTCTCTCGATCACCATGTACTATCCAGAATCTCCATTGAAGCCCCTCTTCCTCTATTTGTTTGCATGAGTCTTGAGGTGTACAGTCGAGTAATGGGTAATTGATTTTATCATTACTTTGTGGATAAGAGAAATGGGTAATTGATTTTGTCATTATTTTGTCGAGAAATGAGTTTTGATTTGTTGAATTGATTTTGTCGAGAAACGGATTTACTTTGTTGAATTGATTTTGTGATAACCGAAACTCGAAACCCTAGTCAATGGAAGAGCAAAATTCATAATGGCCATTGAAACTTACAACCCTAGTCAATGGAAGCCAATATAAAGACTGTCTGATTTTGTTGTTCTGATTCGAAAAAAAAGAGCAAAATTCAATTGAAAAAGAAGAAAAAAGACAGATTAATGGAGAGAGATGAACTCGAACACGAGCACGAGCACCACCACCTCGAACAGATCTAAAGTTGGCAAGACTCGGTGTCTTGGATCTTCCCGGGATAACAGTGGATAATAATAAGGTCAGGATAAATAGTACTGTCCGGCCTCCAAAACCGTCAATCAAACAGGCCATCATGTAATGTAATATTGATTCGTCCACACATTTAAAATTAAACCGTTTTTATTTAAATAATCTTCACACATTTGTAATCTCGCTGCGTTGTGAGAGCATGTACATTGGTACATGAGTTTTTGAGGATTTTTGAGTGGGTGAATAGTGAGAGAATTGTGTAATGATTTGT
>JAOWBR010161071.1:0-12292 GCA_028571145.1 Dionaea muscipula
ATGTGACATCTTCTAGTGGGCTCTCATCCCCGTGAGAGCGATTTGGAGGTTTTGTGTGACATATTAAGTCCAGAGTCACTCTGGCCACACGGGCTCACCCCCGTGTGTCACAACGTCTATAGGTCTTGAGCTCGACCTGGACGGGCCTACGTGGTGCAGCGTATTCTCGGCCGCCATACCGGCTTACGTGTCATGGTGTGGCGGGGATCCCCTAAGTTGATTTATGGCATTGAGGTACACGTTTAGGTGGTACCTGTGTGTGTGAGTGTGGTACACGTATGGTGGTACCGGTAGACATGTGTGTGTGTGTGTGAGGTAACGTAAGGTGGTACCGGGTGATATGTGTATTGTATACGTATGTGAGACGTACTCGATTTTTATATGATTGTGATATGAGGCATGTTTAGAGTCATGTGATGCTTGGCAGTATCGTCTTGTTCTCCCATGCTTATTGTTGGATACTCGATCATTGTCTTGCTTTTGACGGCTTCTTTCGCATGACATTCATATGATTGTTGTTCATATACTCCGGGACCGTCACACTGTTTCTTATTGTCTTTCTATGAGTCGATATTTATACCCGTGGGATGTGGCCCCCTCTTATCTATCCCCAATCGCCTCCACGCTATGGATTAAGGTGATTGGACCGATGTTATACATGTTTTATTTAGGCCACTACCATAAACTCATGGAAGTCTCTCTCTCTCTTTATACTTATGTTCATTCATAGTATGCTTTAGATTCTATTCAAACCTTGTGTACACCCCCGAGTGAACATTTGTGCAGGTGAGTAGATGAGAATTAGGAGGATGCGGCAGGGAGACAGATGCAGCCTCTTAGGATGTTTCTTTTTGTTGATTTATTGGACTCCCATTGACATGTCTTTTGGACTCTCCTTGTGCTAGACTTTTGGACTGTGATGGACACTAATGATGAGTTGTAGACTCTTTTGTCTCTTTGACTTCCACATGATTTTGTTTCTAGACTGTAGATGAGATATGAGACATTAAAGTAGTGTGATGCTTTCCACCCATGTTTGCTCATTAGTTTTCATTGCTAGAATTGTTGTTTGATGATAGTTAGGCTTGTGCGGTTCGTGGACGATCCCCACGGAGCATACGCCGGTCCACCCGGGGTGGGATGTGATAAGGAATGCCTGGTCAGATTGGGTACCCTTGACAGATGTGGATGTACACACCCATATGGCCGTTGATCCGTTACCGGTATATATATATATATATATATACTCTTGTTGCATGTTTTCCCTTTTATGGGTTTTGCTCTTTTCCTTTTAACGGTCCCGTTTATGTCTTCTACTGTCATTCCCTTCGTGGGTCTGGATTTCCCCTTGTTAGTTATGGTTTTCCCTTTTATGGGTTGGTTATGCATTTGATCGGTATGATTTTCTTTACCGTTTTTTACCCGTGTGGTTACTGACCCCCTCGTGTTATACTTGGTCACCTCTGCGCCGCAGATTAAGGTGGCCGGTCATCTGACTTATGTTTGATTTAGGTCACTAACTAGACTTAGCCGTTTTAGCCTTATTGTCCTTTCATAGTATGTCATTTAACTGTTTTACTCACCCGTGTACATCCCCGAATTGAACAATTTGGCGCGGGTGATTTCGTGAGAGTTAGAAGGATGCTACGGGAGACGGAACACGCCTCTTAGGAGTTTATCGTCTTTACCTTGCATCTGTTTGGTTTCGTTTCATTGAGTTAGTTTAGCTGTTCATTTATGCTTGAGGTTTGGTACCCCTGTGTGGGTTTGGTAGTACCTGTTTTGGGTTTGGTTTGGCATTCACTCATTCGAGGTTAAGTTTGATGTTTCCCCTTAGCAGGTTTAGTTATCTTCCGCATGATTAGACTTTATCTCTGATGTTGTGATTTTATGATTTCCCATTGACTTGGATTTGGGTTTAGGCTTACGTGGCATGTGGGTGACCCCCACGGATCACGTGCCGGTCTCACCCGGGTTGGGGTACGACACCATCCATAGCATGGTTCTCAATCTTCTACATAACTATTTATAATCGATGTAACCACTAACAATTTCTATCACAACCTCGTCACCCAAAACTCTCATAACTCCATACCTCAAAATAGGACTTGGTCATCAAGAGTGGAAATTAAACAAAAGTCATAAGATCTACTCATATGATTGCTCATACATGTCTTAATGACTTACTAGTCGCATAATCACTATGGCATGAAAAATTTCAACCTCTTGTCATCATCATTGTCATGCATGTCCATGACTTCTAAAGTCCAACATTAAATAATTTCTTGTTCTTATTACACCACATATTCTCGTATTAGTTTACCATTGTCAATCATGGGATTCAAATTCAGTTGTTCTTACACATACACATCAATTGAAAGCACTTAAAAAGTCGGAAAAATAACACTAATGTACCTCATTCATTCCTAAGGTAGCGGTACGTAATTCAGTTTGTCAATCGATATTATCGAGTCACTCTTTTCATTTGAGGTCAACACCATAATCCAACATCATAAGGTTCACTAGTAACTAACATAACCATCAAACATGGAAAAAAAACGAGAACTTAATCAACGAATGAAACGAAAAACGAAACGGAATACATATCTAGTGGATGTCAGGAGATGGGCCTCTTTTCTAAGAATCACAAGCATGCATCATATGAATTATCTAATGTGCACTCATAAAAAGTTCACCTATCATGCAATCACTAAGTCCCAAATAGTTCACAACAAATCCCATATAAGATTGGAACCTAGGCGCTCTGATACCACAACTGTCACATGTTGAGACGTAGAAAGTACGCCCAACGCAT
This sequence comes from Dionaea muscipula, assembly GCA_028571145.1. Taxonomy (NCBI): domain Eukaryota; kingdom Viridiplantae; phylum Streptophyta; class Magnoliopsida; order Caryophyllales; family Droseraceae; genus Dionaea; species Dionaea muscipula. Next base: position 2,816 of record JAOWBR010161071.1, read on the forward strand.
TCCTAATTTATGCTAAAATGTTTATATTTAGGTCCTAAGCGCACGTGTTTATTACGTATGATATTTATATGGTGCGATGCTGCGTTATGTGTTTTTCACGTTTATTTTATGTGTTTCGCAGGTGGACCACGAGCCAGGATAATTACGGGTCAATACTCCACGCATATCATGCTTCCATGCAAGCCCAAAGGCTCGGGAATTCATCCGGACACGCACGAAACTGGGCTACAGCGCAGCCCAGCCTGTTTTCAAGCTGGTCAGGGTCGTGGCCATCTGTCACGACCATGACCATGCCCTGTACGCAGCATTTAAATCTGCAGCGTTCTGCAGATTGATTTCCTTCTTCCACTTTTTAACCTAGTGGCCTACAGACACGTCTGGAGATCCAAGAAGGCAATCCTCACCCTCGGGATCAAGGTGCAGCGACTACGACATCTATCTATTCATCCTCGGCGGGACACATACATCGGCGAGGCGCGCACGATCCAACCTTAACAATTAACTACATTTAAACTGGATCGAGCCGAATAACAAACCCTTGAATCCGCGCACGGCCTGTTCAGGTTCGTGCAGACTTCCCTGGGAAACTACCCAGGCACGGCCGTGACGACCCTGTCACGCCCGTGTTCCAGCCTGTCCTAAGGATCACGACTACGACTGCCTAGTCACAACCGTGACGAGCTTCACCTGCACGCTGCGTCTGCTGCTTCAATTGGTCGAAGTCGTCGCTTAACCAGTGACATTTATCTTTATTTTTGTTGCACTTAATTTATATTTTAGACCAATCAAACCCTGATTCGATATATCCATCACTAGGAGTAAGATTAAATTCAACTTGAAGATTTACAAACCGTCCCTGAGGATCGACATCGTGCTCACCACTAGCTTCTAGCAGTAGGTACGTGTTATTATAAATTCTAAAATATAGCGCGTCTGACGACGCGTGCTATCATCACACCCACCCTGGGTGCGACCGGCATGTGACCCATGGGGATCACCCACGTGCCACGTAAGCCTAAACCCAACCCAAGTCAACGGAAAATTATGAAATCACAACATCAGAGATTAAGACTAATCATACGGAAGATAACTAAACCCGCTAAGGAGAAACATCGAACCCAAATCCGTATAAGGAAAAAACGGACCAAAACCCATAACGGGTACTACCAAAACCCTACGCAGGGGTACAAAGCCTCAAACCCATAAAGGGGTCGATCACAAATGAACAGTTAATCTAACTCAATGAAATGAAAACCAAACAGATGCAAGATAAAGATGATAAAATTCCTAAGAGGCATGTCCCGTCTCCCGCAGCATCCTCCTTGCTCTCATGAAGTCAACTGCGCCAAATTGTTCAATTGGGGGATGTACACAGGTGAGTAAAATAATCAAATGGCATACAATGAAAGAACAATAAGGCTAAAACGGCTAAGTGTAGTTAGTGATCCAAATCAAACATAAGTCAGATGATTGGCCACCATAATCCGCGGTGCGGAGGTGACCGGGTATAACAGGAGGGGGTCACTAACCACGCAGGTAAACAGCGGTAAAGAAAATCATATCGATCAAAGGCATAACCAACCTATGAAAGGGAAATCCATAACCCACAAGGGGAAATCCAAACCCACGAAAGGAAAGACAGTAGGAGGCATAAACAAAACCGTCCAAGGGGAAAAACAAAACCCATAAAAGGGAAAACATGTAGCAAGAGTGGGTGTGTGTGTGTGTACGTGTGTGTGTGTGTGTGTGTGTGTGTGTGTGTGTATACACACATACAGACATACATACAAGTAACGGATCAATGGTCATATGGGTGTGTGCATGCGTATCTATCAAGGGTACCCAATCATACCAGACATGCCTCCCCCAGCTATGGCCACCGGATAGGCAACCTCCTGGTGGATCCATTTTGGTCTACCATCGGCCAACAGAGACCTATGAACGTTGCGACATCGAGGTCACCCTAATAGGTATATTCCCCAAACGGCCAGAGTCTCTCCCCTAGACTTACGGATCCACTCGGTGTAACAGACATAGAGGCCACCACCCCCTATGCCCAAATCATCATACAAAAGTCATGCCAAGGAAATGAAACAAGAATATACAAGGTCCTCATTCAAGGTCGAATCACATAACCAGGCCATAGCTGGAAATAAAAAGAATAGCATGACCACGATCCAGAGATCGGGGAAAGGAAACAGGCATGTGGACGAATCAAGAATCATAAATCGTAACTGTGTATGCCAACGATTAAACAAGAAGAATATGGAAATGGCAAAAGGTTAAGTGTACATCCCCTCACTTGGTGTGTCAGAAGAGGCTGATCCTCTACTCGCGCTCACCATACGTCGTAGACAATGTCGGAACCCGAATCATAAAACCAAGAGGTGTCTTACAAGGCTAAAACGGAATGCATACTAACTTAATATGAATCTCAACTAATCATGTAATCTAGGGAGCCAAAACCCCTCAAAATGAACAAGGAGTCTCACATACGCGCCCAAAAATCCGGCGGGCCTACGCTCATGGTACGGACGTGCATGAAAACTTTTCGAAAAAGTCCTGTAGGATCGGACTTCGTCACGAATGTCCGTGACGAAGTCTGTGGACGTCCGGACATCCATGGAGGCAGCATATGCCCTCCCTACAGAATGGCCTTCTCCGCGGACGTCCGTGATGGACTGTCAGACGTCCGTAGGCCGATTTCTGTGCACTGTGTAGCCCGAAAAGTGCACAAAACATCACCAAACTTCCATCTAAAAATCCCTAACATTCCCAATCGAAAAACCCAACATTGACACATCAAATGACATCAAAATAAACCCATAACAAGCCCCAAAACATGCCTAATCAAGCCACACATCCATGGATACGAAAATGGGGGTTTACGGACCAAAACACCTCAAACCCCCAAATCAATCTAATGTTAATGTCTAAATCCAAAAATTCATGCTACCACACCCTCAATCAGCACTAAAACTCATCAATGACACAACCATCATCATTATTCATCAATAACAAGCTCAAACACCATCGATTTAGCTCAAAGAAGAGAGGAATAAAAACCTCACCTTGAATGGATGAAAATGGAGGCTTGAAGATGATGATAATAATGATGGAAATCTCCCCTCCTCCTTGCTCCTATGCTGCTACTAGCTCAAACAACCAAAGGAAAATGAAAAGGATGAAGAAGAGGAAGAAGGAGATAAAGAAGAAGAGGGATGAACGAAGTGAGAAAGGAGATGAGGGCTGCCAAGTGAGGGTTTAAGGGATTAAAATGTGGGTTTTTATGGTATCAAGGGCAATTGGGTCCTTTCCAAGTCAAAGGCAAGAATCCAAAAAAAAATTAATTTGGGCCAAAATTTGTAACAAGTGGGTCTTGAACCCATGATCCACACCCATGATCCACACAAGAAAATCTCATGTCCCTAACCAATGTGCTAGACCGGTTTACTTGTCTATTTAATAAACCGAGTTTATAAAATACGGATTGTTACATATAGTCATCTATGAAAGTGATAAAATAGAGTCCACCTCTAGCAGAAGAAACTGGAGACGAAGAAAATCCCATGTCCCTAACCAATGTGCTAAACCGGTTTACTTGTCTATTTAATAAACCGGGTTTATAAAATACGGATTGTTACATAAAGTCATCTATGAAAATGACAAAATAGAGTGCACCTCTAGAAGAAGGAACTGGAGACGATCCTCACAAATCTAAATGGACATAGTCAAGAATGCCCCGAGTAGTATGCTTCGCCCTGCTGAACTTCTTCCGAGTCTGCTTGCCAAAAACACAATACTCACAAAATTGTAGCTTGCCAAGCTAAACATCACCAAGCAAACCCCGTCGGCTCAGCTCTAACATACCCCGCTTTGAAATATGGCTTAACCACCGATGCCACAACGTGAATCAACCATCTCCATCAGAAACAGAAGAAGCAGAAGCAACCAAAGTAGAAACTGCAACTATACCTGAGTCCACAACCGTGCTACCAACCAGGTGATAAAGATCTCGAACCTTGTGACCCTTCAACAGAACATGGCTCCCTAGGAAAAATCCCTAAACTCCACCCTGACCAGAAATCCTGTACCTCTAATCATCAAGAGTACCCAAAGACAGCAGGTTCTTCTTCAGACCAGGAACATGACGAACGTCAGCTAAATCCATAACTGCACTATCATACAACTTCACTCGAACTATCCCAACACCAACAACCTTACACACAAAGTCATTTCCCATGAAAATGGAAGCACCATTAGAAACGGCTCTATATGATCGGAACCACTCTCTATGAGGAGTCATGTGAAACGAACAACTCGAGTCAAGAATTCACCCAGTCCTGAAGTCAATAGCATCAACACCGATTGTAGGTGTAGCAAAACCAACTCTGCACTGAATAACATATGGACTCTGAGTAGCAATCAACAAGTCAACATCACTGTCCTCATCACTACCAGAACCCTCCACAACTGCCACATTCCCTTGCTTATCATTCTTGTCATCAAGAGTCTTTCCCATGCCATTCTTCTTCTTCTCACCAAGCTTTGGACACTACAACTTCATATGCCTAAAGTCTTTACAATAATAGCACTACACCTTACTCAAATCCCGGTTCTTAGAGGCCGAGCGTCTCTTGCTCTTCCCACGACTACCGTGAGCATCATTCATCTGTCTACCATGAACAAATAGACTCTGATCACCTGACTGTGACGAGAAGTCTTTCTCAATGGCTTTCTTCACAATATCTTGAGATATCAACTACTCCAAAATCTTCTTATAATCGGCTGTCTGCATACTATGTAAAATCTAATCACGAACCAGAGAGTAAGCAGGAGCCAACCTAGCCAACAACAGAGCAACCTTGATCTCATCGTCTAACTGAAAACTCGTGTTAGTCAAATTCCTCACAGCATGATTGAACCGATCAACATAAGCCTGCATGAACTCACCATGTTTCATCTCTACCTTGAATAACTACATCAACAGATGCATCTTGTTATAGATAGACTTGTCCATGCAAGTCTTTTCTAATTTCTTCCATAACAATTCTTCTGTCTCCTCATCCTACATACGCCTCAGCACATCATTGGACAGAGCAAGGTGTATAGTGGCTAACGCTCGTTGGTCCATGGTAGTAAACGTTGCATTGGTCTAGTCGACCGTAGAAGCAAGAGCTATTGCCCCAGTACAACCTTCCTTCACAAGGATAGAACTCATCTGAATCCTCCACAGAGCAAAGTTCTCATTCCCAGTGAAACGATCAATAACATACTTCGATGCCATCAATATCAACAACGGCAGAACGGAACAACAGCACAGAACAAATCCCACAGAGCAGAGAAGATCAAAACACAAATCAGGGCTAAAACCCTAATCAACCTGAATCCCAAAATTAACTCAAGCAGCACGATCTGATACCACTTGTTGTAACCCTGATCTCCAAAGGGCTATGAATCTGGAGCGCCACACGAATGTAACACCACCACGCGAACACAAAAGAACAAACAAAAATTGAAAACCCCAAGATCAATGATTAGGAAAAACAGGCACAAATTGAGAATAACTGCAGCAAGAGACCAAATCCACTAGATTAAGAGTGCGTACAAAAAAATCCAACCCAAAGAATCACTAATAATGACAAAACTCAGGACTTTTACAAACCCGAAAAAACCCTAGCGGATCTATGAAAAGAAATCTCAAACCGGATGGAGAACAACAAACCGAAGCAAATGAAATAGCACCGAACGGACTCCGATCACTCTTCTGGATGATCTCTACATCTCAGGATGCTTCTAAAACCCTTCTCTTGTCTTCTCTTTGTGTTTCTAATGCTCTGAATAGAATTACAGCCGAAAACCAAGCGAGACGGAATATAAACGAGAATTCTCAAAGTTCGGGACACCGGAAGCACGGCCATGCCCTGCCAGACACGACCCGTGCTTACCCAAAACACGAAAGCAGCTCCTGCGCGAGACACGGTTGTGCCCAAAGGCATGGCCCACCTTCCAAGCCCGTGCTCCACGCTTCATCGCTTAACACAAACGCCCAAATAAAAGCATGGATGTGCTTTTATCAAGCATGGTCGTGCTTTGGCCAGCTCAACTCCAAACACATGCAAACGATGTCTTGGCCATGCTAGCTCATCCACGGGTCCTCGTCCAGCTTCAGTAAGCCACAAAACGCACCACAAAGTGCACAAGAGGAATGGTAGTCACCCCAAACCTCGCATGAATCCATCCTACTCTTAGTTGTCCTATGTGGGTTAAAGTAAGATTCTCATTGGCTACCTCTATTTTTCTCTTTCACATCACATCACATAATAAATAATTTATTTTTCTTTCATAACTCATTATATAATTTACTAAATATAAAAATATTGTAATCAAAATTCATAATTTCTTATGATGATCGAACAAGTCTAATCAAACAGCAAAAATATTTATCGTATCAACGGCACGAAATACCTTTAGACTTTAGTATCTATATTACAAGTTAGCTAAAAAATTTTCAAATTTTGAATGAAAGATAAACTAAGAGAGAGATAAATTGAAAGAGATGAACCATTTATCCTACGTCATCTCCTTACCGTCCATACATCACCTCTATCCCTTCCCTCTGTTTGTTTATTCTCTCACTAAGGGCATTTCATTTTTTTTTCCGACATTTTACATCTCTTTGAAACCTCTCTCCAAACCAATTTCTGCTATTACATTTAATCCTTCACTCGATTTGTGAATAATAGGGTACTGTCCTTGAGATTGTTCGATAGATTTTTCCCATGTCCTAAACAAAGTTGAAAAAGATGAATTCGGATGATGATAGTGTGTTGTATCAATTATGACATTGATCAATCGTACCAACGGGATGGGTATACCCTAGTATAATATAGAAAAGCAATTTATCATTAATTGCATTTGGCAATATTACAATACCCAATTCCAAGTATGTTCGACAGGCATGTGGGCAAAATTAAAAATCAACCTATCGGATTGTCACTCCAATTTCAAGAGGAAGACCAGAGTAAAATAAAGTAATAATATCACATGCCTTAAGGCCAAATCGAAATGAGGCTAATATGATGCTTTATTGGCATATTCGCTAGAAGCAACGCCAAAACAGAGTCCATAAACGAATTTGAACAGTTCTTTAATTGTTTTCACATTCTCGCTCTGATATCAATTGTTTTCACATTCCCGTTCTGATATCAATTGAAAAAAACCTAAAATTCTACGGTAGAATCCACACTAAGATAATTAGGAATGCAATATTGACTAACCTGAATCCATAGTAAGTATTGAAAGTCTTTAATCCCTTTTTGGTTTCGCGATCTCAACAAAATCAACTGGTCTAATTGTTCTAGGATAATAACGGTCTTAAAGTTTCATCTATTCTCTCTCGATGAATGAAGAGATTAATCAAATAGAAAATATCATTATCCATTTATACAAGAAACTCACCTTACGTAATATTTTAGGGACTATACCATATTTTTATGATATTATTATTATAATCAATCAATCAATCTATAGGATTCTACACAATATATTTATATTACCTCAGGCATATATACATATAATATACTATATATCATATTATTTCTAAACAACTCAACAGGGTTGTCCCAGATGGAAGACCTAAAGGATTTTGTGAAAGATTTCTCCCAAGTCTAATATTTGAATTCCGTGAAAAACAAACGTCATGTTGAACCATAAACGTACGAAACAGTGGCTCAATATCAATCGTAGACATATGTGAGCCCAATTTATGAAATATCTTACAATAACTTGGGCTCACAAATAACGATAGTATACGACGTTCAAAAAAAAAAACACCCTAGTGGTGTGCAAAGTAATATGGTATTTATATCAAAAATTGTACCCATGAGTAAGGAATATATTACTATTATATTTTATGACTTTTTTAAATCTGACATAACTCATTTCTAACACAAACATCATATCATCTTTCTTTCCTCTATCTTCTTATTTCTACTTTCTCCTCTTTCATCTCTCCTCATTTTCTCTTACTTTCAATCACACTAAATTTTTTTTAAAATATTATTATAGTCAAATTCTTAAATTTTTTAGACGATATAGTGCTTATCATACTAAAAACATGGGCTTCCGCTAGTATTAATTACAAGTCAAGAAAAAAAAAATATACATGACAAAGAATAATGCATGCATTTAGAGGAAGGTTTTGCTTTCAAATCAAAAAAGTTGGACCAGATCCGTAACCCCAAAAAAAAAACACAAACTGCCTTTTTTATAACCATGAATGGAATTATTTAAGGTTCAAATTTCCTGAATCGAATGACACATAGGTTATCGGCAAACGCCTTTTTTATAGACGCCTATTAGAAAGACTCTAATGGCAAAAAATTTGAGTTCGAAAAGATCTAAGAGCATCTCCAAACGAATGTAAAGTTATAATTTGACAATGAATACTGATTATTTGTGATAATTTGACAATATAGCTTTAATAGTGAGAACTATAATTTAACACCTGTACTTTTTTTCTCACCATTCAACTAACATTTTCTACTAAAATATTTTATATAATTTTAACTACCATATATTCTTAACTTATGTTATTTTACTTTATAATTTATAAAAGAAAATTATAAATTATTTTCGTACAAAAACAACGTATATATCTTAATTACAACTATCACCCAATTTTTTTCAACGGATTTAGGAATATCAAATCTTGCCTAATGATTTAGCAACTCGGAGAAGAAAATTGCAAAAATTTTGCTATATTATAACTTTAGCACCTAACATTTTCTATCACGGGAGATGCTCTGGGGAATTCATTTAGGGCGTGTTTGGTTTATGGATAAGATAGGCCGGATAGGATATCTTATCCGGCATAAGACTATATTCAGCGTTTGGTTGAAAATTTGACAGGTTGGAATATATATCCGTCGGCATCATTTTCCCTTGAATATGCCCCTTTTAGAATATGAACATTTAGTTTGAAACCAAAACCGAGATCGGATGGAACCGCGTTCCAATCTACATAAGAGATCGGACCGAACCACAATCTGTGTTAGGGTTACAAGGTCCATTGCCAGGGCAATCATTACGATGGAACAGTCTCAATCTCGATCTCAGCCTGAGAGAGGGCCCGACTGTTGCAAGCCTATAAGAGGTCGTGTCGTGTAGCGTGACCCATTTGACAACTTTAGTATCAAACTAGTCTAAACCCAAAAGGTTTAGCATCAAACTGTTACAGTTTAGTTGATCCTAAACGCAGCATCCTATTTATAAAATTGTCTCTGTCTTTTTAAAATATAAATAATATATAAATAATATTCTTAATCATTTTAAATATATCCAAAACACCTCTAATCTCTCTTATGATCCGTATTCTACTAATCACGGGTGATTTTTTTTAGAAAAACTAATTTTTTCTAAAAAAACACCCCTCCACCCGTATATGCCGGCGCCCTCCCACACCCGTCACCCCAC
>JAOWBR010161082.1:0-12292 GCA_028571145.1 Dionaea muscipula
ATAATCCGTTGGTAATTCGCTGATATATACTGACAGAATTACCAATGGACAAATACATCCGTCGCTACAAACCGATTGACAAAAGGCGACGAAAATATCGACGGTTTCTTTCTTCTGTCGGTAATTCGTCGGTAATCCGTCGGTAACAACGTGATTGTTAATTACCAATGGACAGGTTATTCCATCGGTAATTACCGACAGAAGAAAGAAACCGTCGATATTTTCGTCGCCTTTTGTCAACCGGTTTGTAGCGACGGATGTATTTGTCCATTGGTAATTCTGTCAGTATATATCAGCGAATTACCAACGGATTATTTGTTCCGTCTGTAATTACAAATGCTAGGTTCCGTCGATAATCCGTCGGTGAACTGTCACTATCTTTTGCATTTTCTGCATATTTTTTTATGCATATTCCGTCAATAACTTCTGCATAATCTGTCGGTAATCCGTCGTTGTCCTTCGACAATCCGTCGGGAATCCATCGATAACTTCTGCAGAATTCATTTGCAATTGAAACAAACTCACTTACACAAGAAACAAACACAAATCTACATAAAAACACACACATCTACAATCACAACACTTTTTTTTTTTTATCAATTAAAGAATTTCATTGAATAAACAAGATGATTATATCAATAAAGGAAGAGAAGCACAGTCGCGTCTACATGAAACGAGGTGATCCAACGAAGTTGGCCGACATCGAAACAATAAAGACGAAATGCGAGCACAAACCCTAGCTAAAGATCGGGAGTATACAAGAGCCACCCACACAAGAACAAGAAACCAAAAAAATTGCACCATCCATAACCCCGTTAAGTCTCATTGCAAACGAGAAATCCTAAACAGCATGTCCAACCAGCATGTCTTCATACTAATCCTTGAATTTCATCAGATCTCCTTGAAGCCCAAGGAAAAGAAGCCTGAGACCAATTAGGCTTGATCCAATAGTTGAGATTTGTTGCTGTAAATATTGTCACAAGTATTATCGTCTCGTTAGCTCAGATTTTTTATATGTTTAATTAAATAAATGAATAGTGCACATATATATAGCTAGGTACCTCTCTGACAAAGTTGCTGGCCGGCAACATCTTGCAGGTTTTGGTTTACAAGCTAGCTAGCAGCCTAGCATTTATTTTGGTGAATTAAATGTATGCCTTGTGAAAGTGAATAATGGCCACCTTGCTTTTCCTGCTAGCCTTCTTGTTCAGATGATAAGGTTGTTTAATAGGTAACAGGAACATATCGTCATTCAAATTTTTACAAGAAAGCTGTGTAGTACTGTTTTTCTATGTCACACGAACCCTAGCTTCTCCAGTACTGTTTTTCTATGTCACACGAACCCTAGCTTCTCCTTCAATGGAGCATGCCTAGCTCGGTTCATCAACAACCGACAACCGTAGGGAAAACACAGTTCACAAGCGGAAATAACCTAAGAGTTAGGTGAACAAATTCGAGAATATCACACATGCAAGCACGGATCACTAATATCAAAAGGAAATGGCAAATAAACACAAGATTTATATAGAAAATCCAAGATGGAAAAAAATCACGGGAGAGAACAATCCATGCATTATGACAATATCAACAGTAGTACAAGATTTTAGGTCAAGACGACCCTCTCTCCTCCTCCTCCTCCTCCTCTACAAACCCTAGAATAAGAATCCTCAAATCTTTAACCACCAACGCAAAAACACAAAGAAAGATGTACATATATGAAGAAATCGCCCAAATGCAATGAATTATGAATAAACCATGAGATTGTGGGAGATCATGTGTATACCCACAATCTCTCTCCCCTCCGGCTGAAAATTAACCTCGACCTCTTTTCACTCCCTTTTGTTTTTGTTTTGGATACACAAATTAAAATGAAACACGTTGCCCCTATTTTATTTTTCTAGAATCGGGACCTTTGGGTCGACCTAGCGTCAGGCTACTTGCAGCCCAACTTTTCGGTCGACCCAGATGGGTCGACTCAGGTCTACTTTTGGCTCATACTTCCAAAAACTTATATATAATCATCCTTTTTCGTTTGTAAAATTCTAAGCAATCGGTATAAGATTTGAACTCGTTACTTATAACATTTGTTGGGTATAGTGACACTAACGTTATAACTTCCGCAAGGTCCCGCCCGTACTGAAGGAGAGAAGAGAACAAAAACCAAAAAATGTGGAGTGTATTTAGTTGTGTATATGTCTATTATTTTTCTACCAACCGTAACAAGCAGTACATACATGTATTTATACTAAGTATATTGCTCTAGCTATTATAACTGAATCAATGTATACCACACAACTCTAACTGACTCAACCAACCGTAGCAGCTAGCTAACCAAGCTTAAACTTCCAACACAGTCTGTCCTCTTTGCTTTGTTCGACCATTTTCCGACTCGGTAATACTCATCCGCCTGTCCATCCCGATTCTCCTTTCCCAACCGCTTAATTGATCTATCCGCATTTTTTCGGTTCTCATCGCGTGCAGGAGCTATTTTATCCCTTTACTGCTTTCTCCAGCTCTCCTCCACGCAAGAGTAGCCGGTCATTTTTTTACACGTATGTTGACTTAGACATCGGAGCGGTCTCGTCGGGATCACACTTCGGGGTACCCTCTGACCTGTTTACTCTTCTCTCTCCGGTTCTCTCTGGAGCGGATCAGAATCACCTCCGGATCACCTTTCACTCCTCCCCTAAGTCGATTGGGTCCTTTCCGCCGACCGGAACCCGTCTCATCCCAATCGGACCAGGACTTTAATGACCGTCTCTGAAAGATTCTAGGTGCAGACCGTCCCCGAAATTTTTTAGGAATATCAGGTTTAATTAGGAGACGATAATCAAAAGAAAAACCGTGCATCAGTATTGCAGAAGGTTGCTGATCATCTATAGAAGAACAACAGAAGAGATCGATTGCCAAGGATAGAAGTTCAAATCAGAATTTTGATTACAACAAAAAAAAATCCTCATCCATTGGATAATCTTGGACAACATTCATGTGAGTTTTACTGATATTCTGCATTCAAACAAAAATACCAGATTAAATGCATAAAGTAATCCACATTCATGGAATCTTGAACAACTCAACTTGGTACCATGTATCAGCTCCAGCTAGCATAGTAAAAAAAAGTAGCAGTACTACAAGTACTATGTACAATACATGCACTGCCATTGATTAATGATTTGATATTAAGAGCATCTACTCTGGCTACTTAGTACTAACTAACAGCATAGTATATGGGGACCAAGCCTAGTCCATTAATATTACACAGCTCAAGCTAGATTCAGGTCACCATTCTAATTGAGGTGGGCTACTAAAAGGCTGCAAAGATAGTTAACAAAATGGACATCTTATTCATAAACCGTAGAAGTTATTAACTATAAATATTCACCTGTCTCAAATCCGTATGCATGAAATTCAGAATTAGCTTTCATTTGAATTTTGAAATCTTCTCGACGTATTTAGCATAAGCGAAGATCAGGTGACGACTAGCAGGGGCAGTTGGGTAAGACTCGTCGAGCAGGGCTGGTCGGAGGTCCAAGAGAGGAAGAGACAGGTTGAAATGAAGGGAGTGGGGGGTATTTATATATAGACAAATGGGGTGAGGAAATTATATTTATGTCATTGGGTCTTCGAGAAGCCTGTGAGACCTCTTCAGTCAGCTGAGGGTTGGAGCTGGTGAGGTCGTGATGCTTCTGTCCAATTTGGAATTCTCTCCCGGATTTTGATCAGATTTGACCGAATTTGACTTTCGACTCGGGTTCTCCGGACTGTCCAATCTCGAATCCTTTATCCACATGCGTGAGTGGGCTACACGAACATGAAATTTTGAGAATGTCTAAAACTACAGCTACGGTAAGGCTACAAAGTAGAAATACTACAAGCAATTGATATTGAGTTTGAGATCTTCTTTATTTACATTGAGCATTTATCTATAATAAAAACTACATGTGATAGCCCCCTTTTAATGCAGGGAACATATCTCACTACCAGCGAAGATGACTTCATGCTCAATACTCTACCGCTGTCATGATCAACTATTGCTCAATGTACATATACTAGCGAAGACTCGTGAAAGATTCATGAGAGAGGAGAGAGTGGGAATGAGAATAAAGAGGAGGGAGGAAAGATGTAATATTTGTGTTAGAGAAGAATTGTGTGTAAATTTAAAATTGTAGTAGAATGTAATATAGATATCTGAAAAGGGTGATGGTCGGGCCAAGGGCACGAGCATCCCTCAGCTACTTTATAAAACAACACACGAGGGTTATTTTAAAGACAACACTAGTAACAAGGAGGAGCACATTGCCCCATTTGTTAAATTATTTCTCAAGATTTGAAAAAGAAGTCTCCTGCCTGGCTGGCTCCTTCCTCTCTTTCTCTGTATATGTAATTGTAGCCTGCAGCCAACTAACTATCCTCCCTCCCTCCCCCTCCTTTTTCCTCCACTTTCATCATTGATTGGGATTGCCCACCAAAAGTTTCAATTCAAATCTCATGAACTCATCAAACCAACAAACAATAATGCCTCCTCAGCAGCAGCAGCAGCACCTCAAAGACCTCCTCTTGCAGAACCAAGAGCCTTTCCACCTCCCCAATTACATCGCCGACCGCCGCCTCCACCTCATCCCAAAAAACGCGTCGTTTTGCAAAAACCCCGGCTCCCCGCTCGGCAGAATCTCAAACGGGCTGTTCCTACACGTCCCGGCCAAAACTGCGGCCCTACTTCTGGAAGCCGCGATGCGGATCCAGAAGCAGAATTTGAAACCGAAACCGAAACCCAAATCCCAGGCTAGTAATACGGGTTTCGGGATTCTCCGGTCGGTCTTGAAGAGCCTGAAGATTCGGAGTCTGAGTCGAAATCGGGAGAACGGTATTGCCGAGGCAGAGGGTGACGCGGAAACGGGAGTTTGTATCGGGCGATTGAGCGGAGGAGTTCGGTTCGGGATTAAGAAGTCGATGAATCTGGACGGCCGGTGGAGTAGAAGCTATCGCCGTAGAGAGAAAGACGATGATGATCATGGTGGCGGTGGCTGTGGGTTGCTGTTTGATGAAATTGAGATTGCCAAGGCGGAGAAAGAGAATGGGGATTTTCAGTTTTCTTTCAGTCCGTTTAGCCCCCCTTTCCGCTCCGCTCTCCATAGCAGGGCCGACTCCACGGTTTCCCGGTCGCCGTGTTTCGTCTCGCCGGCTACCTCCCCTCCTCGCCGGCTACTCCAGGTTAGGACTTGACCACGCACCGCAATCCTAATTTTTATATACAAGAACAGAACCACCTGTTAACCAAAAACCCAGCATGGATACCCAAAAAAAAAAAAAAAAAAAGGATTTTGGCACGTGGTCCTACATCCTACGAAACATTATTGTAAGCTAACATTTTAAAATCTAAATATGTTTTTAAAGACAAATGCATTTTTTTTTGTCAATGGATTTAGGGTTGAGATTGATCGGTACTGGATGAATAGTAAAATACTGTTAGTAGTGGGTGAATAATAAGCAGTGCACTGTTCATCTGACATTGAATCATGACCTTTGATTTGAAGATCCAATGGTCCAAAAAAATTCACACTACTGTTTAAAAATGGATGTCCGCAATAAAAAGGGAGTGTTTTTAAATATATTTTTGGATAAGATTTTAATCTCAACCATCGATCTCACCTCTCCCACACATGTGATGTTAGATCATTTCACTTATAATGTAAAAGCAGGTGATAAAATTTGTCAATATAGCACAGTGCTAAATTATAGCACATGTGAGTTTAGCAAAAACTATAGCTTTAGCAAAAAAAAAAATATGCATAGGTATTTGTGGATTTTACCCTAAAAAGAACATGTGTCTAATTATAATACTCACATTATTGGGACAATATTCTCAAATTATAACAATTTAACACTATTCATTGTCGAAATTTAGCTTTAGCGCCAATGTCTTTGCATCCTGCACCACTGTGGATGCCCTAATGTGATTAGATGGAATCTCGTTTCGAAAATTATGCGAAATTCATCCATGAAAGGCATGTTTAAAATTATATCTATAAAATCAGTCATTATAAATATATAGTGAGTTTCAAATAAAGACGAGAGTGGACTTTTGTGGCCCATTAGATTTGGGAGATCAAAAGCTGAGATTGAGTACTGTTGGTAGTGGGTGAATAGTGAGAGAATTGAATCCTGACCTTTGATTTGTAGATCCAATGACCCAAAAAAGTCCACTTTACTATTGAAAAAAGGATGTCCGCCATATAAATATATATAATAATTTATAAGTTTTATACCATGACGAGTTTAGATTGCTAAAAAGTAATATTAATTTGTCAAGGGAGCAAATTAGAATCACTTTGTACGTTTCTCAGGAGAATTCGTCTGGCGATGAAGAAAGTAGCTTAAGATTTCAAACAGATAAAGACGAAGAAGAAGACAAGGATCAGAACAGTCCCGTGTCTGTGTTGGATCCGCCATTCGAAGATGACGACGATGGACCCGGAGAGGAAGAGGATGAACATGAGGAGGACGAGGAGGAGGAGATCTATAATGGTTATTATGATCTCGAATGCAGCTATGCTTTTGTACAAAGTAGGTAACATTTCTCAGAATTCTAGTAATATTAATATTCTGACTGTGTGGTCCTTTTCCATCCTTTTTGTTTGCTATGCTATTGCTAGCTCTTTGTCCAATCGCTACTATCGAGAAATTGGTCTCGATATCCTTGGGATCACGGCATACGTATTAGACCATGGTCCATCTGCGACTGCATCCATTTTAGGCCCAATATTTCCTCACAGCCCCCCTCCTCCCACTCCCACCTCGCCTTCCTCGCTACCCGTCCTACGGTCGGGCCACCATGCACGTAGAAAGGCTCATTTTAGGTCAGGTTCCACCCTCTTGTCTTGTCGTGTGATACATGAGTTGATATCTTGCTGATTTATGTGTGAGTTATTTTCACGTTAAGGATGAGATTTGAGTAACGACACACTGCAGAAGTAAAAATCAAAACAAAGCCAAAATTGGCTCCAACTTCAACAAAATATATAAATATCTCCACATTGGAGAGCCAAAAATTTTGGCAAAAATTGAGCCAAATTTGACTTATTTTTTGCCTCAAATGTGAGTCAAAAAGCTACATGCAAAAAATGAGTAAGCTGGATCCCTACACAACATTATTTTTTTTTTCTTTGATTAATTGAACTTTTCAACAGTGATAAATTTTTTCAATGGGCACAAAATGATGATACTGCTCTATATACAGAGGATATAAAGGTAATTGCTGGTAGCTAGATATAAAAAAAAATACAGAGACAAAAAATTTGTACCAACAAAAAATTTGTACCAACGCAAAGGTAAAGGCAAAAAATGACTTCGGAGATATTTTTTGAGGCAAATAATGGAACTGGCTAGAAACATTTTTGCCTCACTGATGTGGTTGCTCTAAGTATGTGTTGGCTCATAACCCATCGGTTTAAGTTTTTGGATTAAAATGTAGATTCAACACATGTTTGTATAACTATCTGATTGCAACGTGGTTAAATCATCAATAAGTCATAAGTTTAAGTTTTTAAGTTGAGATATGAGTCTAAACCTAGCTTGGGGTCAGGGTCGGGTTTATGACGACCTCAGAGCCTGAAACTTAAATGCCATGGACCCCATTCAAGCCTGTACTACTTAATCACTACCGGTGTGATCTCCTTTTCAAGGGTTTGGTCTGTTGAACTTTGTCAGATTTTGATGCATGACACATCATGTATTGGGTTGGTTGTGGAAACCCCATTTTGTTAATCATCTTTGTTGTCATTTTGTCTAACCAGATCTTCATTGCATGTCATTTGCTTTATTGATTTTCGTTTGAAAAAGCCACAGATTGATGTGTTAAACTTAAGCCCCATGTGGTGAAGATGCATGTTTTTCTGATTAATTTTGGAGCGATTTAACAGGAGCCAAGAACAAATTACTCAACAAGCTTTGTAGATTCGAGAAGCTAGCTGAGTTGGATCCCTTAGAGCTTGAGAAAAGAATCCTAGAAGAAGAAGGGGATGATGACGACGACAACAACGACGACGATGAATCCCTTGCATTGGAGGAGGAGGAGGAGGAAGAAGAAGAAAAAGAAACCATGATCAAGGCGGCTTCTCTTCTTACAGATGTATTTAGCCAAAAGCCAGGCATGAAGAGGCTGATCTCGGACCTAATCAACGAGGAAGAAGACGATGAAAGATCATTAATGAAGCAATCAAACGATGGCCAAGAGGCGGCCATTAAAAGGGTATGCAAGAGGCTTGAAACATGGCAAACAGTCAAGCCTAACACAATAGACATGATGATCAATATGGACCTCAGAAGAGAATCTGATCACTGGACGAAGCCTGCTGAGCATATAATAACTCGGGTGGCAATGGAGGTCGAGGCTGATATCTTCGTTCTACTGCTTCAAGAAATGGTATGAATTAATCACAAAAGCCAGCCTTTTTGGGAGGATATATACAGTGGAAGAGGAGAGGTTGTACACTTTGAAGGGAGAATTGAAGGTAAGAGTTTTGTTGCATCAGAAGCCAGATATCACATGTACAATGTGTATGCTACGTTCCTGACTTAATAGATGTTCCTTTGGAGTTAGATATGCCGATCCAGTTGAGTTTGGGGAGCTTATTACTAGTCCAAGACTTGACTATGAGGAAGGGATCGATGTTTCATCCTATGACTAACTGGTCGGGAGCTGCATGTCGTTTTCCTTATGAGCTTAAAGTAGGGCAAAATCAATCGGTATGCTACGTTCCTGATCACATGTACAATGTGTATGTTACGTTCCTGATCACTTAATAGATGTTCCTTTGGAGTTATATATGCCGATCCAGTTGAGTTTGAGGAACTTATTACTAGTCCAGGACTTGACTATGAGGAAGGGATCAATGTTTCATCCTATCACTAACTGGTCGGGAGCTGCATGTCGTTTTCCTTATTAGCTTAAAGTAGGGCAAAATCAATCGGTATGCGTGTGGATAAGGTTGATCTTAAGTGTTATGAAACGGGTGAAAGTCGCATTGTTCGGTTGAGAAGCTGTAAGTCCGGACAAACGAACATTCTCTACAATAAAGAATACGAGATTAAGGCTGGGATCCTTGCATGAATCCGACACAAGGCTGTTTAGAAGAAGAACCGGATCGTGACAGATGGTATCAGTAGTGCGAGTGATATTCCTTTTAGTTTACTTCATGGTTAGAGTCCTTTGAGCTTCACCTAAGTTAAGACTTAAGAGATTTGTTTTGTTCAGCAAATGCAACACTACAACTTACTGAAGAACAATTGTCAACTTCCCATGGTATTGTCAAGCTAGGAACTAAAAATATCATTGGAACCAATGAATACATGAGTCGTTTCTTTTGTAACAAACTTTCGGAGTCAAAAAACTCTTTTTTAGCCCGAAAGTGATTTTTCGACAATATTACTCTTTTAAAAATTATAAAGATTCGACATAACATTCAAAACTCGATGTTAATGCTGAGACCACATTAATACCGAAACCATGTTAACACCGAGACCACATAAATGTCGAGGCTACGTTAATATCAAGGCATAACATTAATGTCTAATGTCTATGTCATCTTAATGTCGGGTCATATTAATATCGGGCTGTATTAATGTCGAGGCAACATTAATGCTGATGATCAAATGTCGAGGCCACATTAATGTCTGGACGTATTAATGCCGAGAAGTGATTATTTTTTTATAAGAAGTGATTAAAAAAGAGTTTTATAACTGAGAAGTGATTATTTATTTATTTATTTATTTATTTTGATCATCTCAATACAACATTCAAACCTTGAAAAAGGGAGGGAAAGGGAAAGGGGGAGACCAGAGTCACCAGACCATGAGACCACCATATTTTTGGGTGAAGCCAAGACAAATTCATCTTCATTGTGATCTGTTGGACAAGAAGTTGAATGCTCAGAGTCACATATGCGAAGTACTTCTTCTCACTTTGCATGTATTGGTACCCCTCATACAAGGACAACATATCAAATCTTTCTTTATCATCTCCTTTTTGTCTCTCTCTCTCTCCCTTTAGTTTCTATCTATGACTCCACAGAACCAAGTAAAAAAGGACATAGTATATGTATATATATATACGTATATATATCTATATATTTATATATATATATGGTTTTGAGACAGGGATCATCTTTTCCCTTTAGTGTGGGTAAAACAATTTCCTTTACATTGATGCAGAAGAACTTTGATACAGGCTGGCTGGCTGGCATGTAGAATAATGAGCATTTGAGGTGACAATTCAATATCTTGTGCAGGTGAAAGAGACTCTTGGAATAACAATTGGGTTAGGAGCAATTCTAGAGCAACCAAAATAAATCTCGCAAGATAACCTGCGGTAGAAAGAGTCAAACACCTGTCAAGGGGGAGCAAAGTGAGGGGAGGAGGGTGGATGTGTGAGTAGGGCGGGGTTCATCGCGGGCTAATTTTTGGTGGTTGTAGAATTTTTGATTGGGTTAAGCTTAGGAGTGAGGACAGATTTGACTATATCTATACCCGAAGCTGAATCCATTATGTGATAGAATTAAGCATTCCACGTACGAAATCGACATGCCACATACCCAAATCTTCATACAAAATCATCAAGAACGAAACCTAAGTGTTGGATGTTCTTACAGTAACTAATGGAGATCCAGAAGCCTCAAAACAAGAGATTCAACTCAATATACAGACCAAAAAGAGTTTACAGAATCATTCAAGGATCGATACACATGATTATGCACAAATCAAAGATTCAAACACATAGATCTATAAGAATACATCGCAGATCTAATTAAGGGATGAAACGTTTATACCAAACGTGGGCTCGGCACAACAAACTAAGTTCACGTTCATCGGATCCAAATCATTCTTCTCTTGATCAAGTCTCGGTTCTCAAAGTCCTCAAGGTACTCGGCAAGATTCACACCACAAGGAAGCAACGTCTTGACTGGCCACGAACAGGACCACTGAACCACCACCGCAGCACCAAGGAAACAACACCACCAAGAAGAACTGCCCACCAAAATAAGAGCACAACCGGCTCTAGAAATCTCAGGAAAAAGGAGGAAGAAATCACCATGGAAATCGCCTCACAGAGGAACCCGAGAAAGAGAACTAGAGAAGTGAGTGAATGACCAGGAGAGAGAGGAGACACGAATAATAATGCACCTTATCATGCGACACAAGGCTCAAGGCCTAAACATGAGCATCGGGCAGTGTAAAGGGCAAGTGGACGGGCCAGATCACAGCATCAAGAATGGATGGTCAGGATTACCCAAGGCAATGGTCTTCAGCTTTTGTTTACCCTTAACCGAAATTGGAATGGGCCAGCAAAAGTTTTGGACTTCACCAATTGGACTGCTTACAATAAAAGCCCAACACTAAGTATGGAAAGGCGTATCTTGATCCATAGCGATTCCGATAAGCGAAATAGCAGCGAAAGAATATATAGAAGTGTCGTTCACAGGGACTTGATGGACCGATAGAGTGTATTGACCTTCTAATTGCTTATCTCCGTGATTCCTGTGAGAGAGGAGCCTTCTTGTTCTCTCTTGATGGGGAGAGGAAGAACACGAGCGATAATGACGACCAGGGACCAAAACCCTAAAACATATCACCTTATATATGGGGACGTGTCAGGTTCTCAAAATTCTCACAACTTTCTCATATTAAAACCAGTATCCACATATATTAACCAACATCACACATAAATAGTTCATAGGCTTAGATAACATAAATTAACCACTTTAGTTAAACCTATCTATATATAAATAACTAATATAGTTGGTATATACAATATGTCGTTCACCTTATGTATTAGAAAATATAAAATTCCTAACATTATCATGATCCAAACCAAAAAATTGTTGAGTTAGTAAATTGTTCCCACATTAAGAATGACATTTGTGTATCATTAACGGAGTTGAGATATGGGTTTAATACATGTTTATGTGCATGATTATTATGATTGTGATCTAGATTACATGCCAAGATTTGATCTCGATTGTTGACTTTCGGGCCAAGGTTTAAGCCCTTTAATAGTTATCCCCCAATAGAAATCTCAACGTTACCGAACCCGTCAATTCAATATATAACAAATTCAACCTAAGAGCAACTCCAACGGACATGGTATATCACATGTTGCTAAATTATAACAATATTTGCAAATTGCTCTACTGCAATGAACTATCATTTTAGCTATTAAAATATAGCTTTGCCATATTGATTACTATATTTGGTAAAGACATGGGCGGAGCCAGGATTTAGCATGGGGGGTGGCACC
>JAOWBR010161093.1:0-15400 GCA_028571145.1 Dionaea muscipula
ATCAGGGTGGTGGTGGTGGCTGGGGCAAGAAAGGAAGCAGTGATCAGGGGGGAGGTGACTGGGGCAAGGGAGGAAGCAGTGATCAGGGGGGTGGTGGCTGGGGCAAGGGTGGAAGCAGTGATCAGGGTGGTGGTGGCTGGAGCAAGGGAGGGAGCAGTGGCCAGGGGGGTGGTGGTGGCTGGAGCAATGGGGAGAGGAATGCGGGAGGAAACACAGGTGGGGGGAGTGATCAAGGTTTGAACAATGGTGGCAGTGGTTGGAGAGGAAATTCTTCTGAGGGAGGAAATATTGAAGCCAAGGGCAATGTGGATCAAGGTGGTGTTTGGGGAGGTAATTCTTCAGCTGTGAAAGTTGAGCAAGAAGGTGGTTGGGGCAAGGCAAAGGGCTGGGGTGACAATTCGGGCAGTGGAAATGCATCTTCTGGAGGAAATGGTGAGGAAGGTGGAGGCTGGGGCCGGGGCCGGGGCCGGAGCCAGGGAGCGAACAGTGATCAGGCGGCTGGTGGTGGTGGTAGCTGGGCCTGATGGAGTATCGGTATTTTGGTAACCTTATCAACCACTACGTACTACCGGTGTGAAGTTAGAACTCGTAGTTCATTATATCAAGATTTGTCCAACTGTGGCTAGATAAGGGTCGTGTTGCTTTGTATCTGGTTAACAGATTACTTTTTGGTGCGAGCGAGCAATCAATCAATCTAAGCATCCATTACTGAACATCTGTTTCAGGTGCTGATAAATAACTTGTCATTTTCTGTTGCTGACTCTCTTACGAAATCTATATAACATAGCAATATTGGTTTTGAAATTTTGATGGGACGTCTATCCCCGGTTGAAGAGAGAGAGAGGAGGAAGAGGGAAAAGAGAGAAAATGTAAAAAATATTTTTTCAAAATTGATTTAATAGGTGAAGTATTCTTCATTTCGAAATCTAGTATGTATACAAGAAAGTATCAGAGTCATGTTGATGTAACTCCTACTCTCTGATTTGTTATAGGTTAGTTGTGAGGGATGAGCAATGAGGAATCCCATCTTGCCCTTAATTTATGTATTCCCGTTTTTCGTCTTTTTGGATGTGTGTTTGATTGTAGAATTAATTTTGACAAGATATATAATATAACTGATATAAAGAGGCATTATTAAAAAGGGTATTAGTAAGGATATTATTTATCTCTTAAAAGAAAAGAGTAATGAATGTTTGTTTTACCAATTAAAAACTCTAGATATAATTTTTTTTTTTTTTTTTTACAAAATTGCCCTCCTTCAATCGAAGAACTTGGCAATCAACGGATGAAGATGAATAAAATCATGAACTTGGCAATCAGTCCATGAAGATGAACCCTAATCCATAAAATCGAAACCTGGCGACGAAACCTAACCACGAACCCTAATTCACGAAATTGAAATCAATCAAAATTGATGAAATCTATAAACCCTAATCGAAATCAGTCGATAAAATCACTGGGTTAATTCATCGATGAAGATGGAGTATGCTCTTGTTTTGTTCATTGATAGACGTGATAGGGTGATAGGGAGTAGGGAGAGGTTACTCACTATCCAGTATTTTTTCAGGATTTAACGTTGATCAGACAACATATCCGGACCTCATTTTGCAAACCAAACACAAGAGGATGGGATATATAGTACTATCCGTGAATCAAACAGCCCCTTTGGGAATTTAGAATTCATTGGTTGATCAAACTTAATTGGCTGCACGACAAATAGTTGAGCATTTGTGCAACCCATGATCGATCCAACACGTTTTCAACTCAATATCGTGCACCCAAATAAGTGACCATAGAGTATTGAAATAGTTTAGTTTATCAAAAAAGAGATTTTAGATGAAGACAACGTACATTATATAAAGCCCTCATACATTAAAGCCTATATATACCTCATCCAATCCTCATTCAGTCACAGACTCACAGCTGAGCCTGAGCTGACTGATCTAACATCATCCAGTATAGTATACTATGGCTATGGCTGTCAACCAGCTGACTCTCAGTTTCCTATCCTTGTTCTTGTTTTCAGCAGTCATTTCTTCTATGGCCGACAATTATTACGGGCATAGCACAGAGCAATACAATGATCAGAAGAAGCACACAGACACCTCAACCCCAGTTTATAAACATCCAGTTCCAGTATATATACCTAAACCTGCTTACAAGCCTCCTATTTACACCCCATCATCCGTGTATAAATCCCCTGTGTACAAGTCCCCTTCCCCTGTATACAAACCATCGCCGCCGGCGTACAAGAAGACTCCTGTACACTACCCATCACCGGTATACAAGTCACCTTCACCGGTGTACAAGTCTCCAGTTCACGAGAAGCCTATTTATACTACTGCTACTACTTCACCGAAGCAAAAATCTCCTGTGTACACACCAAAACCAGTGAAGTCCTCTAGCTACATGATCCCTGCCCCATATTATTATGAGTCACATGGGTATAATTATAAATCCCCTGTGTACAAGTATAAGAAGTCCCCGGCGTACACCCCCTCACGAGTTATCTACAAATCTCCGGTGTACAAGACTCCGGTGTACACCCCAAAGTTACCAGTTCATCAGTCACCTTCACCGGCGTATGGCGCTGCTCTTCATACTCCTCCCCCTACCCCCCCATATTACAAGTCACCCATTTACACACCAAGATACAGAAGTGCTCCAACATACTATAAACCAGCATATACCTCTCCTGACTACGAGAAACCCAAAGCAGAGTACAAGACACAGGATGGGTATTGAAGAGCTAGGGTTTTTCTTAACTATTTGATGGTTTTGTTTTCTGTCTGTCTCGTTGTACTTACTAATAGCTTCGAGTGGATGGATCGTTTTTCATCTTTTGCATAATTTCGTGCATGTATTCGGTAATACCATATATATTATAATAATATATTATTCATGGGATTAAACATGCATTTGTGTTCATATATACTTACCTATGTTATAATTACCAAATTTAGTGGTACATAAACGATATTCAGAATCCAGACCAACAACCAACAGAAAATGCCAAGGCACCGGCTTTGCATGTACTTGGTCGGTTAGTTTCCATTGATTTTAAGTTCACTCAAGAATCAAGGGTACTATCAAGATCTGTTTATCCGGTTTTCGGCTGAATACAGAAAGGTATATGTATGTGTGGCTGTAAGTAACAGGATTGGATTTAAGCTCATCAAGATCATGCTGCTTATGGCCAAAACTATATCTTTAATTCCTGAGAGAGCCTTGATATAGCTATGGGTGTCCTGAATCGGTCCCATATATAATACATTTACCATTTTAAAAAATATAAATAAAAATTAATGAACCCATCTGCTACATTTTCCATACTCCTGACCCTGCCAAGTATGAGCATAACTAGCATAAAACTTTGTTCTTGGGTCAATGCTACACCTTGTGAGCCCAATCATTAGCAGAAGAAAGCATCATACTTTCCCCTCTATTTTACTCCAAAGATCACAAAGATCGAGGGACAAACAAACTAGGGCTGGAACTACTCATCATAACGGAGAATCAAAGGGAATAATATGGTTATATGTACGTCACTTTATACATCAATTAATTTTGGACACTAATTGTCAGCCGTTAGCCGTTAGATCAACAAAATCAATGGGGTCTAGATTTGGCCACGTGTGAAAAAGTTAGTGGAATTTACTGTAGCAAGTGAAAGATGACGTGGTCAAATCTGGGCCATTGATTTTGTCGATCCAACAGACAATCGATGTCTAAAAATGATGTACATATAACCGTTCCCAATAACAAATATATATGTTCAACCAAATGCTCAAGTATGTATATAATGGGTAATAATGTATGACAATATAAAGGAACAAAACAATAGAAACCACAAACATACCAAAAAAAAAAAAATCACAAATCAAAAGGTTTCAATAAAAATAAAAATGCATATTAACACAATATGGGAGTTTAAAATATGAAACAAACTTCCACTAATTAACCAAGTGCATCAAATCAAATGACCCAAAAACAGTACTACTCATACATGAGTCAAAGGATGAGCAATGAGTTGAAATGGTCACCATAGCCACCGGATCCAGAACGCCATAAACAACGCCGGGATCACCACCGTCACCACGAGCATAGCTGCTGGTGGTCTGCCACTACTCAAAGTGCTGGTGGATGGTACAGCTGCTTCACCGCCGCCGCCCCTATTAGATTTATCAGTCAAATTAACTAATGAGATATATAATGATGATATAGTAGATTTATTACTTACTCGTAAAAAGACCGGAATTAAGTGATGAGCTATATAGCTTAGCTAATAGCTAGCGACTCACCCACGGAGCATGACACCGGCATTGATGGTAAGCTGGTCAATGAAAGTTGCAGATTGGGGATTCAAGCTCGACGCCATGGCGGACACTGCAGAATCCTGCAGGGCGCCGTCGCCAGATGCCACGAAGAAGGCGCCGTTCACCATGATGTCCCCCTCCGTCGTCCAGTTCCATCTGTTCCACTCCTCGCTCCCCGCCTCCATCCGCATCGTCACCTGCAATTGCAAATTTGCAATCACCAACCCAACCCGGCCGGCCCCACATTGCAAAATGTTAGCTATGCCGGCCGGCCGGCTACGTCGCCATTACATTACTACTCTTCTTCTTCTTCTTCACTAGCTAGGCCATAATTAATTCATTTCAACAAACACGTAGCATAGCAATACAATAGCAATAGCATGCAGCTGCCCGCTGCCCAGCTCCCTAGCTAGCTATACATTCAAATTCAACCACCTTAGCATGCTATTCATTTAAATTACTACTTGTAATACTGTAGACCAACAGCTCATTTGCGTGTTAGATAGTTGATATCCAGCACACTATAATTGTCGGATGTATATATTTGTCGGATTTTATGTGCATATATTCTACAGATATATGTATGACTGACTCTACTCAATGTGAAGTAGGTGTTGGGCAATGATTCAGAGGGGAGCTCATGTCCACCGCGCAGACCCGCAAGTGATAGTCATAGGTTAAGGGTTCTCCTCCTCACTTATTTTTTTCCCTCATCCCCGATATGAATTCCTCCTTAATTCATCGTATGTACCTTGTGACGAGTGGGGGTGGGTCATCAGTATCTTTGACACATGCACCTTTGAACACAAAAACTAGACAATGACTCAAGCACCATCCTCGCTTATATACTATATAATCATTTTTTTTTTTTTTTTTTCCTTCTTAATTCACCACATGTTGATAACATGAAGTGGTAGTGTTGTTGTAGTACTACGTGGTTCATTGATGAGCAGAATCTGACTCTGAATCTGAATCTGATCCAATCTTTTACCTGTTTGGCATTAGCATTTGAAGGTGCAGTGTAGCGGTTCCCCTGGCTATGAATGGTAGGATGAGCACTTCCTCCTACGGCGTACAAGCCCCAGCCAGTGTAGTCATTGTTGACCACATGGAAGTAGCCGAACCGGCACCGGGGCATCCTCTGCAGCAGCCCCTCGCCGAACCTGTTGAACGCCACAGTCACCTGCATCCCCTCGTCGGCCACGTAGTCGTCGTTGTTTCCCAGCAGCATCACCTTGTCGTGGTGGAACATGTGGTTGTTCGATATGGTAATGGCCGTCGACCCTTCCGTGCAGTCGATCAACCCATCCGCGCAATCCGACAGCGTGCAGTGGTCGATCCAGACGTCGGTCGACCCCAATACGTGGAGCCCGTCCCCGTCGGAGTTGGCCGGGACGCAGTGGTGGATGTTGATGTTGTGGATGATCACATGGCTCACATGCTCGATCGAGATGCACCCTCCTCCGGTGATGTGGACGTCCGCACCTCGACCGTCGATGGTCTTATAGCTGCTCACGATGAGGGGACCCTTGAGCTTGATCACCATGTCTGATGAGAACGTGATCCACAGAGGACCGGTTCGGGTCACCGCATCTCGTAGAGTCCCCGGCTTGGGATTGAGATTCTCCGGGTCATCGTCGTCGGATGGGTCTGTGACCTCATAGACGGGGCCGCCTTTTCCTCCCATGGCATTGCGGCCGAAACCAATGGCACAGTCGGCTAGCCGCTGCCGATTCGAGGCCCAGTCACCTGCTGCAGGGGGGTCACACCTCCAGCAGTCATCAATCGGATTGCCTGTGCCGCCGCAGGAGTACTGGTCCTTTGCTGCTGATGATCCAAGGCTCAGCTGCATTTGCCATCTCGACAAAGAAACATTCACTCTTCTGCACAGATCGACAAATCTCTAAAATTGGATTCAGAGTCGAAAACAGAGCAACATTGCAAGGAAATTAATTCACCAGGGAGATTTATGTTTTACCTGTGGAGGTCTTGGACAACTTCTTGACGGTATTGGTGTTGGTGGGGCAGTAACAATTTGAGCTCAGGAGTGGCATTAGTGCATAGAATTAGCCAAAGAAGAAGAATGCATATGCAGGTCTCAATTAGAATTGTAATTTGCATATTCTAAATTCTAATCTCAAAGTGGGGAAAGACTAAAGAGGAGATCAAGTCATCGGAGGGTAGAGAATTGCAATTTGCAATTTGCAATTTGCAATTTGCAAAGCAACTCTGCCTCGCCCCATTTAATTAAAGATCTGCCATGCCATGCATAGTTGGTACGGTATATAGTATAGGATAACTATTCATTTATCATCAAAAGTTTGACAAACTAATAATAAATATATCAGCACAGTAAATTAAAAGAAAGGTAAACTAGCAAGGTTGAAATCTAATTACCTTGCTTTCCTTTTAATTGCCTTTGCGATTCAAAGAAAGAATCGCTACTAAAGTGCTAGCTAGCTAGTATTATACTATCAAAAAACAAGAGAGAGGATCATTTTGGTTGAATTCACCTTCTGTGGTTAGGAGCTCATCACCCTTCGGATTGATTAACCAGAGTATGTGATTTATAGACTATTGTATATTCTTCGTCCGAGGTGCGCGAAAGTTGACCCGAAGACACCTTGATTATAAATAAATAAAAAAAAAAAAATTTACTCATAGTTTTTAACTATAAATTTTATGAATAAATAAGAGTTTTTTTTATATTAGTATATATTGTGTTTGAATAAAGGATTATGATACAAGCACAATATTTTCTACGTAATATCATCTATACCATTTGTTATCACCAATTTTCGGAGGTGATGATGTGGTAGGCCTTCCAAGGACACGTGAACTCCAATCTGCTACGAACTACACATCACAAGGAGAAAAAAAAATATTAGATGGTCCCGAGGTGTGATCTCCGGAGAAGTCTCTTTGACGCTCAAGTCACCCCCTTATCTTGGGATGTAAAGGAAGGAAAGTAAAAAGAATCTTGCCATGAAAAGTATGCCAAATGAATAGGAAGAAGTTTCCTATTTATAAAAAAAGTTGGGAGGAGGGTGGAGGAAGTTAGGAAGTTACTATTTTAGCCTTTTTGTTCATGTGAAAAATATTCTAGAATATTATGGGTATTCTAAGAATATTCTATTTGGACATGGACCCAAGTAATATGGATTACGCCCAAATAAGGGGATTTTGTATGTGAGACTCCAAGAGCTTCTTAAGTTAGACGACGCCCGTACTCATTAATGTTGATGTTTGGTTTTTGAAGGGAGGAGTCCGACATGGTGCTGCATACGCAAGGGGTTGAGCGTCATGCCCAGATATGGACCTGAGCTCGGCCATGCCTTGGTCATGACTTTGAGCTCGACCCCTTCCCCATGCTCCAGTACGTGCCTGATGCCTTTGATTTTGACAGTGCGAGAGGGAGTTGGATGGTGCATTACTGTGCTCGGCGTATCTCTATGATCGGCAAGGACTTTTGGGGTTGGCAACATCCTAAGCTCGGCCTCCCCCTATGCTCGGCGAAGGAGTAGACTTGGAGTGGAGCCTGGACGCGTGTCGTGCCCGACCAACTCGTGATCTTGGTCTCCATGATCTTCAACCCTGGAAGAGGGAGCTTGGCACATGGCCTGTGCTCAGCCTAGGCATGGAGAAGAGGAGCTCGACCTCCATGCATGGCCTTCATGAGCTCAGCCTCCATGCATGGCTGCCCCGTGTTGCATCCAGTGGGCAAGAGGGGAGAGGGCACAATCTACCTAACACAGGAGGGTAGGAGGGTGGTGGTGGGGATGGTGAAAGAGGATCCTTGTCCGCGGGGTTTGACGCGAAATAAATATTGGTAGCTGAAGAAACTTCGCACTAATTCACCTAACTCGTGTGAGTGGTGATTGTGACCTAAGTCGAGAAGCCTCACATACCTCCTGATTTAGCGAAGGGATTACATGTCGAATATCCATTGAACAACGTAGATTTAGCACGATGTTCCTACAGACAACGTCATATGTTAATTTCATGTGACATTCCTTGACTACTTGTGTCACATATGTCCAACTCCAAACTTTCCACTTCCTGTACAAATCATAAATTGTTAGAAACATTATGAGGTTTATCTCGAGATTATCTTTATGATGTCTAAATCATAGCTATTAAAAGATTTCAAAGTACATATGAAAATTTAATACACTTTTTTAATACGTCTATGATGTTTATCACGGGATTATCTCAGACTTGAGGCAAATGATTATTTATAGTCGACTACCTTTGACGATTTTTGGCCGACCCAGATATTTTCCTTGCAATTTTGTCAAAAAAAACTACACTTTTTTTGTGCACACCCCTCTATGGAGATTCATCGTATTACTATTTCATTAAAATAATTATAGTAGTATATTGTAATTTCTTGGGTGAAACAGAATTTTATCAAAAAAAAGTAAAAAAATTACACTTATCTAAAAATGTGCGCAAAGTAATTGACAAACTGAAAAACTAAAAAGAGGGCAAAAAGTAAGGCGCTGTTTGGTTTGTCTGTTTTTTATTTTTTATTTTTTTATTTCAGTTTTCAGTAAAAACAGAAAATATTGTTCGTTTTCATATTTTTAATATTTTGAGAATTTCTATCGAAAATAGAGAAAATAACTTTTATCGTTTTTTATTTTTTAAAAATTTTAAACTAAAAATAAAAAATAAAAAATTTAAACAAAATACGTTTTCTATTTACTATAAAATAAAAAATACAGAAAATAGAAAACAAAACGTATCAAACCAAAACCAGCCTAAATTTTCAATAATATTCAAAAGTTTGAAGCTTGGTTCGACTTTCCCTCGTCTTCAGCACCTCGTTTCTCGTCGTTTCAACGGGTACGACGCAATTAGCAGCTCAAAGAGAGATCGAGACAGAGAACGTCGATTTGGGCGAAAATCTCAGTAACATTTTGGGAATAATCAAAAGAGCAAGAGTTTTCTCTGTACATTCGAAACCCCAGAAGATGATGGGTGATATCTTCGTGTTCGATTCGAGCAATGACGCCGCACCAGGTTACTCCGTTATTCCACTCCATCTATTTCTTCTCTTCTTTCCAATTTCACTGCTACTCAGGACGTAAAATCTTTGGATTTATGATTTTGCAATTGTCGATCTCGAATCCGAACTTGGGCAATTAGGGTTTTGATGATTAGGGGCTTTAATTCGCTTGGTTAATGACTATGCTACTGTTCAATTTGGTTTGCTCCAGAGGGAAAAAGGAGAGGAGACGATGGGCTGGTGAGGTCGTCTGTGGGTAGGTCTCCGAAGAAAGTGCTGCTCAAGGATGTGACTAATTTGCCGCAGAAACCAAGGCTGTCGCACCCGGATGATAAGTACAAACTCATTTCATCGTTTTCTACTAGCGAGCAAATCGAGCAGCTTCTCAAGGCAAGCTGGCCTTTTTATTTGGTTTGGTTGTGTCGATTTCTGTAATTTGGTGGGTGTTGCCAACTATGGGTTATCATTGGTTTGACTAAAGAGTCTCTGTGTTTGAAATTGTGATTCAGGATAAAATGTTGCTGATGAAACAGGTTGCGGACCGCAAGTATCCTTCCTCTTTCAGTTTTACTCCTTCAATTAGTTTATCATGCATAAAGATAAATGCGCTTAGATTGCTTGCCTTGATGCAAATGGCAGTGGTGGTATTTTTGTTGCTTGGATGCTTTGAAAATAATGAGGTATATTTGTAATTGATACAGCATTGGAGCTGTTGCTTTGGTATTTGGAGTCTAATTTTAAGCAACCTAGCTGCTTCTAATTAATGAAGTTAACTTAGAATGAAGGATACTTACTTTAAGAACCAATAAACTGCTATAGTTTTCATGCTTAATAGAGAAACCCCCATTCAAAACAAATGCTTGAACGGGAATGGACTCCGAATCCCTTGTTCTTTTTCCTGCCAAAGAATCCCAAGAGAGGAAGTACCTTAGTTTTACTATTGATGAACTTTGTTATCTCTCTGAGGTCCTATCGATTATTTTTGTTGGTTTCCCCTAACCGTGGGTTAATAGTAAAATCATCGAGCTGAGTGGAATGGAATTGCAGAAGTCACTGGCCAATTTGCAGGAGGTGCAACAACAGAATTGGCATCTTGCACGGGCAAACTCTCAGATGTTAGCGGTGTGTTATCTTGTTCTTATTAGATCTATCTGAGGCAGCTTTCCACTGGATTTTGTTGGGAATATGAGAGTTAGCTGAAGTTATGTTGATGTTGGTGGTTTTCTATTAAATGCAGGAACTAAATGCAGGCAAAGATAAGGTATGTTCCAAGCTAAGGGCACTGAACCTGTGCTGATACCAATTTTCGCTCTGTCTGAGCATGTGTATTAGCTGTTCTCATGACTATTGGCTTCCTAACCTTGATTACATATCTTCCTTATTTATAGTCGAGGATGCTTCAGCATGAGCTTGGATGTATGAAGAGCCTGTTAGCAGTTAAAAATTTTGAATTGCAGGTGTGCACACCAAGAACAATATGATTTACGATCAGTAATGACTTTTTAGGATTTTTTTGGTGACTAATTGACGCTACTTGGCATTCCAGGAGAAAAAGAAAGAAAAATTGCATCAACAAACTGTTGTGGGGGTATCCACGCCTTCTGCTTCCATCTGTTTTCTTTACACTGATGTATCATTTTGGCAATAACATCGCCTGCAATCTTTTCTGCTTCCAATAGATGCAAGGAATAAAATCCAAGGAAGCAGGGGAAGCATCACAAGTACCTGCCAATGACAATAAACCTTGCATAAGTAGGGGGAGGCGGTTATCAAAAGGTGATTTATCAGCCATTCATGAGATTAAAATTGTGTCGAAGTTGCTTTGTTCTCTCTCTCTCTCTTTCTCTCCTGTTTGTGATTGAGAACCTATGTCTTTCTTGATTTGCTTACAGTTGCAGTCACAGCCATCGGTGAAGGTGTTCAGACCAAGGAAAAGTCTGAAAATAGAAGGTTCGGCTTTGCTTTGGCGGATAAGTTTGTAGTTCACCTTAGAAACATTGTCTTTATTTCTTCACCTCTTAAGAATCTTTGCAGGCTGCTGATTACATACTTGCTTCTGCATTTCTTCAGGCTTAGCCTTAGAAGGAATTCATCTACATTTAAAACTGAAGAGATGAAGTCTATGGAGAATGTGTTAAAGAATGTTCAAGATGTTCTGACCAAAGGAAATTCTAAAAACAAAAGGTTCATGTTGCTTTGGTGCACAAGCCGTTTACACAGTTTAAACATTTTGTCTTTTATTACCCTACTTCTCTGAAAGGATCATTTTACTCAGCCAATCACATAAGTGGTTCTGCATCTCTTCAGATTTAGCCTTAGAAGGCAATCTTGTAGGTTTGAAACTGAAGTAACGGGATCCGCCGAGGACAATCTGTTTACAACTGATAATGGTATTCTGACCAAGGCAAAGTCTGAAAACAGAAGGTTCGGTTCGGTTCACTATCATGTAATTTTTTTTTCCTCAGAGTTTTAGTCGCGTTAACCTGTTACATTCTTGCTTTGCATTCTTCAGGGTTAGCCTCGGAAGGAAATCTTCTAGGTTTATTGCCATTGAAATGGAATCTACTGAGGAGATAGATGATGCTCGGATTCCTGTGTGTTCTGAAGTTAATGATCGAAAGCATGATGGTGATTTGATTCAGACGGCCCCTTCGGTTACTAAGGCTGACACGGTTCAAGTAAATAGCAACGAGTCTTCTGGGCAAGAATCTACCGAAGATGCATTTGAGACTGGTGATGGAAAGTTTCCTTTGAATGATGATGGTGATACCGTTGAAGGAGATCATTGTAATGGGTCGGCCACCCGAGATGTGAGGAGATTATCTCTTGGAAGGCCCATGCGTAGAGCTGCAGAGAAGGTCCAATCTTACAAGGAGGTTCCCCTCAACCGGAAGATCCGCCGGCTTGACTGATTACAAACTTGTTGGGGCTCTTTTAGTTTGAAGAGAAGAAGAAGGTATGAAGCTGAAATTCCATTGTCTTCAATCTCCCCAAGGCTTATTTGTTGGCGTTACTGTTCTTGCGATCCTTTTTGCAAGTAGCGGGTATTTGTCAGTGAACCTGTTGCTGTAACGTGAGGTAGCCGATCTTCTTCGTGATGCACACATTTAATAATTCTTTAAGTTCTTGTCCCTGCAGAGTGTGGCACAGGTTGTATTAGCACTAGCAGCGCTAAATGTAGGATAAGTGCTTGTGATTGAATTTTTTTTTTTCCTCACTGAACCGAGTCTTGTAAAGGCTGGCGGACTATGGTTTTGGAATTTGGAGTGAAAGTTTCGATCAAACTGGATATCAATGCCGTTGTGATCATATGATTATTGAAAAGAGAGCTGGAGGAAGAAGAGCCTGAAAATACCCAGATCATATACACACACACACACGCACAATGTACATATCTAGTCTTTAGCTCCGTTAATGCACGACATGACATAACGGAGCAGAAACATATTCTGTCTGCTGCAGACAAGATTGCATTTAGATGCTACAATTCCAGTCCAGTTGCTGCAGAAGAGGTTTCCAGGAAGGAGGAGAAAGATCTGTTGATAGTGAGTGACCATGAAGGAGAGAGATGAAGCCAAAAATTAATGATTGCCGTTGAACCTCTCACTGCAACAGCAAATCAATTGGAGCAGCATGGCGTGAACATCAGCGCCAGCAACAAGAAGAAGAAGAAGAAGAGCAGCAAAATGCCGCCTCTTTCCCTTCCCCGCGAGCCACAAGCAACAAGTACAAATACAGGATGCGAGATTATAAAGCCAGCAGTGTTTCCTGTTCTGATACAGAAAGAAGAAAGCATTGTATTGGACCAGGGTCCCCTGGTCCTGGTAATACATACAGCGCTAAACATTACATTTCCCACGACGGGAACTTGTTTTCCTCCTGGTTACCTTCCACCACACATACATAATCCTGAGTTTAGCTAACCAAAGGCCATTAAGCTCTTGAAGGCAGTGATGGATTGGAAGCAAGGCCGCTCCTCATTCTCAACACGCTGCTGCTAGCTGGGCTGCGCAGGGCAGCTGCCTGCCCAACATGACTCATTCAAGGTTCCTCCAGTGACTGCTCCTTCCCCCTCTGTAACTGACTGGTGATCTGAGCAAGAAGAAAGCTCTTGACACTTGAGATGGATGGATGGATGGCTCAGCCTCCTCCTCATCCAGCTGCAAGTATGAAAGGATGGGTTCACATTAACTTATATAAAAGTCTACAACAACAAATACTGCCAAAACCCCAACTAGTTGGATCTCCTCTCCTAGTAGTACTTCTTTTCTTTTGCATCCCCATCCTTTTCACGCCGGTAGTACTAATACATGTAAAAGAAGCTAGAATGAAAATGGATGTTTGACTGCTAATCACATTATATACTGGTACGTACTACTTATAAGATCATTTTGTGTGGAGAGAACCCCCCAAGAGAAATCATGACCCAAGCCACTATCCAATCTAAAAAATCGAGGGGAAAACTTGGGCATACTCAGAAAACGCGTTGGCATTCACACTTGGGCATACTCAAAATAGTTTGGACACCCTTTCCTTCCAGGATCAATAAAAAAGACGTCTCTTTGAAATGCACGAACAACCTCAAAGTGAATAATGTTTCCTCCCAGATTAAACATAGCCTAAAGGCCTCACTAACCAAATAGAATGCCCTAATACCAAATGTAATGCCTTAGGGCCAGCCAAATGGATAGACTGCTCAAGCTCCAAACAAGAGGCTGAGGGACAACGCCAAATATTACCTGATACAAGAAACATCCAAATCTTTTGGGATGAATGTCCTTGCAGATGGATACCATGAAGAATTGGTTCACTTTTACCATTTTTTCCATTTACTACCAAGGGATATAACACATGGCACCATTTAGTAAACCATAACATTAATTTTTGCAACTGATGGCTCTCATGCAAAGCATCTACTAGAAGAGGTTACACTTACACAGGTATAGATAGATGCACCAGCATCAGCGAAATGAATGAATGTAGACAACTTCATTCCAATTACAATCTTAAAGTCCATTCAACTATTGAAGCTCATTCATAGTACAACTTACAGATCAGGAATTATATGTTCTCAGTGCGTTAAGTTGTGTTCAATTTATGAAGTCTTCAAGGGCATATGGAATAGTATGACCAATACGACGAGGTCTTGAGTTCGAGTCCCGCAAGGCTCAACTCTTATTTAATCTAACAGTATTTGGAGCCCACGGTAGGACTCCTCGATAAAGTATTGAAAAAAAAGGGCATATGGAACAGTACTGTTGCCATAAACCAGGTTGGAACACTGGCAGATTATGTTGCTGAAGTGTAGCCCTCTAACTTATTGACTAGTCATTTGTGAGTGGGTAGATGAGTAATCAGGAAGGTGTGTTGCTTCAAGCTGGGATATTTAGTTCCATGTTAAAAATGACGACGGTGGCTTTATGAGACCTTAAGCTGCTTCATGCTTGTCACCTTAGCAATCCTTGCTACAACTTGAATAGAATGAGGATTCTTAGGCCACTACTCAAGGCCTTGTATGTTCATGGATGACAATTGTAGCATACTAAAGTGTTACGTTATGTCAAATATCGAACGATAAAACACTGTTTAAGAACTCCGAAGACCTTTGCTTGGCAACGAGATGGTCTTCTATGCTTCAGGATCCCAATGCTAAATCTACTTGCATTCCTTGGTGAAACATCTATTGATAACACATATATCGGAGATCTTGCATCAACTTCCAGAGGTGACTTCAGCCCACTTAACGAATGCTAAATCTTTTCATCTTTCTTAAAATTGTAGAAGGTTTAAGTCTTCTGAGAAGCATAAGTATTTTGTTCGACAAAATCCAAAGACTATCCTTCAATTCCCAATTCTTTTCCCATTTTTGTCTCCTTATTGGTAAATATTGAAAAGTACATAGGATAGGGTGGTATACGCACTTGGAAAAACAGGATGTCAACACCTCAGAGAGAGTAAACACTTTCACTGATAAATCATCATGCACCAAAACCTCAGAAATGTAGTTTGGTTCACACATTTCCCAGTGCTGAGTGCCTCTATGCATAGAAAAGAAGGGGGGGGGGGGGGGGAT
>JAOWBR010161094.1:0-12290 GCA_028571145.1 Dionaea muscipula
CACGCTTAACTGCGGAGTTCTGATGAACTCTGCTCCACGAAAAGTGGTTAACCAGGTGGTGATATAGTCATCATATCATTTTTTATAAGCTTTAACCTACGACATGGGATATCACAAGTTGCCTCTGATTAAGTTTTTGTACAATAACAACTTCCAGACCAGCTTGGGTATGGTACCGTATGAGGCCTTGTATGGCAGGAGGTGTAGATCTCCTACATGTTAGTATGAGGTCGGTGAGCGACAACTTTTGGGGCCTGAGTTAGTGCAGGATGCAGTGAGAAGATTGCAATGATCAAGGACAGACTTTTGACTGCACGGAGTAGGCAGAAAAGCTATGTTGATAACCGCAGACGTGATCTCGAGTTTCAGGTTGGGGACAAGGTGTTTTTGAGGGTCTCTCCATAGAAGGGGGTGATTCGTTTTGGTAAGAAAGGGAAGCTCAGCCCCCGTTTCATTGGTCCCTTTAATGTTCTTGACAGAGTTGGTGATGTTTCCTACCGAGTTGCTCTTCCCCCGCAGTTGGCTGAGGTGCATAACGTCTTTCACGTTTTGATGTTGCGGAAGTGCGTGCACAGTCCGAGTCATGTCATTGATTTTGCGCCCCTGCACGTCCGTAAGGACATGACTTATGAGGAGCAGCCGGTTGAGATTTTGGATCAGAAAGACAAGGTGCTTAGGACCAAGACCGTGCAGCTGGTTAAGGTCCTTTGGCGTAACCATGCCGTGAAGGAGGCTACATTGGAGCATTTCTCGTTTTTGGGATTGGCTGTTTTATCGTTTTGTGCCCTTTTGATGTCTTGGGTTGGTTGGGCATGTTAGGGATGGTAGTAGTGACTTTCTTGTGCATGCTTTGGTGTATTTTGGGTGTTGGATTGGCCTGGAAGTCGTGATTCTCGATTTGGTTGGGTTTTGGCGATTCTGCGATTTTGCAGAAATCGCATTTCTGCTTCAGGTCAATCTGGTCTACTGGATTGATGGGAAACGGTTGACCGGCATTTAGGATGCCTCTCTGTCTGTCTTTTCGTTTCCTGTAGGAGGGGAATCCGGTCGACCGGATGAGAGGAGGAACGGTCGACCGGGTGTTTGAGGACCTCTCTGTCCTTCCTGCAGAGCACGACCGGTCGACCGTTTTGGATCAAAGTTTTCGACCGATTTGCCCTGTTCGGGGTTAACTTTTCCGTTGAGTTCGGGATTAATCCCTTTTGGTCTAGGATGATCTTAAAGGCATGTTTAGGCATCACATAGCTTGTTAGTGCTCTGTCTTGCATGATTGACATGCGTGAGCTTGTTAGTGAGACTTTCTCCGTTGGTTGACTCATAGGTGGTGATGTGACCGTCTACGGAGTGTGGTAGTTGATCATAGCTCATGTTGGTTCTAGCTGGATTCCAGGTGAGGGGTGTACACAATCCTTACCTACCATCCACCTCCATATTTTATGCATTTTCGTTCTTTCATAGACCTTTCTTGATACCTCCTTTCATGCAGTTCATGATCTGCAATTGTGAATGTTATCATGTTTTGTTGTCCACCCGCATGCTTTCTGATGAGTTACATAATTACTTATAGTAGGCCTGATTTTCCCTCTGTTATCATGACGGTTATCCATGATAGTGTAGTTGTTTATGTTAGCCTTCTATGTCATCTTTCTTGCGAGTGGATGTGAGGCATCATTTGAGGTTGTGAGTTGAGATGAGGTGGATGTGGTGTGTTCATTGACTATTTGAAGCCCGATGGATATGTCTCCTTCGGGGGTCGACTTCGGCCACACAGGTTACCGTGTGTCACAACGTCCTTAAGTCATGTGCAAGACCTGGACGGAGTCTGTCATGGGGGGCTATTCTGGTCGCCATGCTAGTTTACACCCATGGTCAAGTGGGATATCCCACGTTTTGCACACGAGCTAGCATTTTTGGT
The DNA here is from genome assembly GCA_028571145.1 of Dionaea muscipula. NCBI lineage: Eukaryota > Viridiplantae > Streptophyta > Magnoliopsida > Caryophyllales > Droseraceae > Dionaea > Dionaea muscipula. Next base: position 1,916 of record JAOWBR010161094.1, read on the forward strand.
AGACTTGGTCTACCTTAGTTATTTCATTCAGTGGTGGATTGCGAGTACCACCGATGGAGTTTGTGGTAGACTTAGGAGCTACCTTAGTATTTGTATGTGGTAGACTACGGATGCTACCGTGAGGTTATTCATGTACGTGGTGAGACGTACTAGTTCTTGGGAGTTTGTGTGTGGTAACACGAGACGAACACTTGTTTGAGGATTCATGATATGAGTGTAACATTGGACTTGTCTCCTGCTTTTATTACTTTTTATTTTCCCATATCATGTGTCCTTCTGTACTTGTTAGATCTGTGATTTGCATGACAGCTGTTAATTATTTTATTTTCCAGTATTGCATCTTTGGTTGTCATATGTTTCTTCATTCGTTCCATGAGTTTGTAGCCTATATCAGTGGTGGGTGGTCCCCCTCTTATTGTTTCTCTAGTACCTCCACACCGCGGGTTAAGGTGCTAGAGCTGATATCTTATGTTTGAATTGGACCACTCCCACACCCTCATGGAACCCTGCACGGTTTATTCTTCTTTAGCATGGCTTGATACTCTTTTAACGCTGTGTACACCCCCAATTGAACGGTTTTGCAGGTTAGTGACGTTGACCTAGGAGGATGCGGCGGGGAGACGGACTCGCGGCCTATTTGGATTGGGATGGTCATGAGACCCCTTTGATTGGGATTGGGATGGTCATGAGACCCCTTTGATTTATTATAGATTTACTCTGATGATTGATGGTAGACTGTTATCTTTGTTTTTGGTTCAGTTCTTGACCCTTTGTTTCATGATTGGTTTAGTAGTTTGTTTTGGACCGTTTGGGTAGTAGGCTTGTATGGCTTGTGGTAGGGGTCCACGGGTCGTACGTCGGTCCACCCGGGGTGGGGTGTGACACAATTCCAGTCCTCGTGAGTAATCGATGAAGAGGAGCCCAATAGGTTCTGGAAGAAATTAACAAATTCCTGTCCCATATCATGTGTGGAAGTCGTGGGCAACTTATTAACTTTAAGAATCAAAACAAACTAAGTTTTCACAGCCTTTTCCCGGATTAAAGCATGAAAGAATGTAGTGTTGCGATCACCATTTTGAAAATAGTGGGCTTTAGCCTTTTGACTAAGGAAGGAAAGTTCAGCTTCGGCCAACCATGTTCCCTTTTGCTTGAGGCGTGCAACAGTGGTCTGTAGGTCCAGGTTCATCGGATCATTGCTAAGATTAGCATAAGCAGCCTCGAGTTCCTCCTTGGCACATCTAAGTCGGCTAGAAATGTATGAGAAGTGAAGCTCGTTAAGTTCTCGTAAGTCTTTTTTGAGATGGGGCAGCTTCCGAGCAACAAAAAACTGTTGGCAGCCAGGTACAGGTGAATCCCAACACCTTTGAACAATGGGATCAAAGTTCTCACGTAGTACCCACATGTTGAGGAACCGAAATGGTCTTCGTCCAATCAGCAGTGAATCAAAACATTGAACTGTGCATGAGAACATTGAACGGTGAATCAAAACAATGGGACCAAGGTTCTCGTAAGCCTCAGATGCTTTTTTATTCCCGTGGTCTGGATTTGTCCCGCGCGGAAGTCATGTAAGCTGGGTAGCCCCCACCGTGTTACCCTAAGTCAGGGGTTAACCCCTCCAGGAAGCCTGTGGTCTGGCTTCGTCCTGTATGGAAGTCCTGTAAGCCGGGTAGCTTCCGCCTGGATTGACAAAAGTCGAGGTCGCTCCCGTCGCCTATTTAAGTCAATGATTGATCGCTCAATCCCAAATTCGTCAACAACAGACCTGTTTCCAGATCAAACTCATGCCACAAGGTGACACATTTGGGTATTTAAGTTATTGGATTAAACATTTTTATCATTATTATGATATTTCTACATGTTGACTCTTAAGTTAAGCTGTAGTTGATACGATAGGAAACAAAGCATTATGAACAGACAGAGACTGAAATTTTGTTAATCAAAAGAGGATTATAATAAAAATCAGGCCTCGGTGTCTCCCAAAGACAGATCCTGAAGAAAAGAACGGGTGTCTGAATCCCCTATATAAAAATTCCCGAGTTGAAACAAGAAAGAAGAAAAAAGAAGCTAAAACTATATCAAAAACTGTCAGACTGGATCTACTTTGGCCTCCGTGCCATCACCGGTCGTCCTCCACCTCATCAGCTGAGGGTATGCCCACCCTGCCTTCCTCATTAGTGCTCCCCAGATGCTGATCGGCTACGTCAACCCCCTCAACCCCGTGGTTGACCCCGCTGCCACCAATCTTATCTATGCCTAATCCAACACTTGCAAGAGCACTGAAATCTCGTTGACATAGAGCTAGGGTTGTAGTATCAGTGGTGTCAAGCATGAGTTCTTCGAAAGTCATCATGTGACCGACAACGGTAAGTGAATGACTTCCTCCAGCAGTAGAAACAGGATCTCCATGGAGTAGGGGCTTGGAGATCTCGGGCAAGTTGTATGCCCAGAGAGGTAGTGGAAGTGGGTCCTTTCTTCGGCTAAGAACAAAAGAGATTGTTAGACCGTAGGAAATGAAAGTTACTATATCAACAACGAGCCCTAGGTTCGAGTTATACCTTCTTCGGGTGGAAATGGATTTTGGTTTGGCTGGCGTCTCCTTCTCCAGCGCGTTTGCTACGCCCGAGCTTCGTCCTTACGCCCGCGCATATTGGCCGTGTCTAGTCGGCCAAATGAACTACAGACATAAGGCGTTCGATCTCTGCGGCCCAGTAGGACTAGAAGAGATCATCCGTCCCACAGTCCATGCGCAGGACGAAATAGGCTTCATTGAATCTCCCCAGGAAGGTGTCTCGATTAGCAAGGAAGACCCCTGTTTCTCCAAAAGTATGTGCAAAAAATAGGGGGAGAGGACGAGCTTGAGTAAGGCCGAGTTGGCATGCAGCATAGTTAGCCGAGTACATCTCAGCCCCGACCTTGGCATTCGACCCAAGGATTAGGTCGAATGAGAGCTCCTGACACACCAGGAAATGCGTCCATATGAGGGGCTCTGGGGTGAATAAGGATTTAAGATTTTTAGAGGTGGGAAAAGGAAAGAATGATACCAGAGGATCCGTGGACTTAAGATATTTCCATGTCTCACCCTTGGAGGTGGTGACGGGCTGGAGCGCAGCTAGTCTTGGCCCGGAGCACGGGAGAGATGGTGCCTCGGGCAGGGTGCCAAGGAAAGAAAAATAGGCCCGTAGCCATAACTGTGCAATCCAAAGCGGCCCAGAGCCGGTAGACTATTTTCCATGCCTAAGTTGCTCTCCCATAAAGGACAGACCATGGTATAACGCGACCAGAACGTAGGACGCCAGGTTGAGATTGCGTCCTTTGGTCAATTCTGTGGACAACCTCAGATAGCTAGACATAGGTTTGCCACTGCCCGGGCAAAGGACGTACCTGCAAAGGAAAAGGTGAACGAACGTGATACGTTCTTCTTCCTCGACCACGGGCCCCGCTCTTGTGTGCGGCCATAAAGGCATTGTAGGACAAGAAGGTGTGTGCTTAAAAAACAGGGCCCTCGTGGGTGTACTTCAGGATGACCGAGATGGTGTCATCTGAAATGAAGAGGCCGATCAGGGCGGCGATAACTGAGGTTGTCCACAGACTTAACGGTTAAGGTGAGGGTCACGTACTTAACGGTGATGATAACCACATGATGTGTACGTGTCCAGTTAAGGTGAGGGTCATGTACTTAACGGTTATCTGAGCAGTTAAGGCACGATTCCAGGACGCGGGCGTAGGACGAGCTAAGCTCTGAAGGTTTCTGTGGAAGTTGAGCCACGATCAGGGGAGGTTCACCCACGTTCTGAGGCGTGGGTAGTTCTTGTATAACTGTTTGTGTAACCGCTCCTAGGGAGTATTTGTATGACCTTCTAGGCTTTGTAATGGATCATCGACAATCAATCAACATCTATCTTTTTCAGTATTGTTCCTTCTTGCATTTAGCCTTAGCCAGTAGTTAGTAGACTTAGCGTTAACCACCAATCGAACCCATTTCGGTTATCCGATATAGAGCGAATTCCTCCTCCGGAACCTGATTCCGGCGATCGTAGGAGCGCCACTAACCAAGATCCTCTGGTAACATCAACAATACTTGAATTCACTGAAGGGGAAATACAAGACAGGGGGAGGTTTCAGAATACGATTATACATTTGTTTGTTTGACATGGTATCACAACCAGGTCCAGGTTAGGTGACATGAGGTCGATGATTTTCCCTTTCTTTCTTCTTCATCCATACTTTGTCTTCCTCCTCTTTTGTACTTCTAATTTCTATCCCATCTCGGTTGGTTATTTCTCGGTTAATAAGTTGTCTGGTATTGGGTTGTCATTCATTTTTTAGTTTGTTAAAACTTCCTCTTGTTGGAAGCCTTTCTTGGTATCAAGAGTGTCGTCATCCTCTTTAGATTTATCGTCAGTCTCTTAGATTTTGGTTTATTGGAAGTTCCTCTTATGGAAGTATCTCTCGATATCGACGCCTTTATCATCAGTCTCTCATGTTTTGGTTTATTGAAGATTCTCTCGCGTTTTGATTTATTGAAGACTCCTTCGAATTTCAATTTTAGATTTCAGATCTCAAACCTCCGAGAATCATTTCATTATGGTGAGATTTGTCTTCCTCGCATTTCTTCGGCACATCAAAAATTTACACATCAAGCCACTTTCAGTTTCTCGTCGTCTATCCTTCATCAACAAATTGATGCTCCTTGATTCTCCCGTATCAATTCGAGGGGTGTCAAGGAGTAACACATTTCTGGGCTCTACTGACGCTTGTTGAGGCGTATATTTGAAGATCAATCAAATCATGTTGAGCGTATATTTGAAAATCAAATCAAATCTTATTGGGTTAATTTTAGAGTATCTTTTTCCTCATTTTTTGGAATATTCGGTAGTATACTTGAGTTCTCCGATGTCTATATATTGAAGAGGAAATATAAGAAAAGGGAGGTTTCACAATACGATTGTACCTTTGTTTGTTTGACATTAATCATATATGAGCACCTAATCAATGCTGATGAGATATCAACGCACTCCAAGCATTACATCTCCTAATTTGTAATCAGGTTATACCCCAACCATCAACTGGGACAACTCACCAAGCCTCAAAAAACAAAAAAAAGAAAACATCAAAACATCGTAGCTATCCAAAAGGAAACCTGCAATATGAAGGATAAATAGGCTGGCCAAATATCTGAACTCTCTTAGCTTTTAAAAACCTCACCTTCAATGAGATTCTTTAGCTTCTTTTCCGAGATTTTTTATATACACCACGCAAACATCTCACGTCACCACCTTTTCTGTTCGGTGTCGTTGGTCGAACGGTACAACCAAGTTGACTGAATAGTTCGACCAAACCGAACCGTTCAACCAATATAGTCGGACCGTTCAACTAAAATGGTCGAACTGTTCAACTAACATGGCCGAACCATTCAACCAATATTGTCGAACCGTTCAACCGAGGGGCATCAAATATGATAGTGACTTGAGTTAAAATGATGGTGTATATAGAAATTCTGTTATTTTCCATCGCCCTTCATCTACAGTTGAACATAATAGAGCATCTAATCTTTCTTCCACAAGAGGGCTGCATCTTCGAGTCAATCTTCAGCAATCTCACAACTCTCTGGATACCTGAAAGCATACTAAAATCCACACTTTCCTCCATTGCAGAAATAATAAAACAAAACAAACTATCCTCACCACATCCCTTTATCTCACACACTCCAAGCACCCTCACCAGAAGCCAACCCCCCTTCCTTCTTGAACCTAGATACCCCAACCACACACTTTTCTTTACTCAAACCCAATCGCAAGGACCCCAAGCATGACGTTCCAAAGACCAGATCGTTTGATTAACCCATGTCACAATCTCAGTTATGGGATCGATGTTCCATAGACCAGATCGTTACCACATTGTTTTGGTGTCGTCTTAAAATTTTATGGCAATGCTTTCAAGATTTCGTTGTCAGCTGCTTTAGTTTATTGGTTTACTGGCCGCCTTCTCTAAACGTGTATAGTGATGGTAATAATGGATGTGCAAGAAAACATAGCACAAAATCGTGCATCTTTATTCAAGACTTTGAGTTCTTCACATCGGTAAGGTATGCAGATGTAGTACAAACAAACATATTCTCCGGATCTTAGATACCGGGAACTGACAAAGACAAAAGAAAATGCAACAAGATAAGAAAAGGATGGTACTGGTTTGCCATCTACGATTAGCTTATGCTAAGGAAACCGTCAGTGAAACTGCAAGTCAAGCCATCCCTCCACTGGTTGCTGTCCTGATGATCTGAAATAATGCTGTCACAAAGAACGCCCAAATACATGCAGTTTATGAACAAGAGCGACCGATAAACAGTAACTGTGATCGATGGAAGCAACCAAATACAGATAATGAACAAGAATTGATTGATTGATATAGAATAATAGACTGAGGAAAATTAAAAAGGAAATGCCATTGAAACCCTGTCATAACTACTTTGATAGTTCACCTAGTGCCTTCATTCTGAAGCATACTTAAGATTCACCCCATTTCTATAATGAAAAAGAAATTTCCAAAAATAAAGGATGAAAAAACTCAAAAGCCAATGCCATCTATATCCAGGACTGTGAATTTATGTGCTGATTTCCACAATGATATAACTGAATGACAGAATATCCACTCTGGGAACATGACAATTTAACCAAATGCTCTCACTCAGCTCTAAGAAAGGAGGGATGGATATACATTAATCATTCAAGCAAACCACATAAGAGTGCTGATCCTTTTGATAAGCCAGGAACATTATGCATGTGTCCCAGAAAAATTCGGAAAGCGTATCCATTTTCTTTCATAGAGATCAACAACAACAACAAACAACAACAACATAAAGAATTTAACTCTTAGACTCTTGGACGATTACTTTTATGGGTAATTTGATCTAGTTGATTCCCTTAGAATGGAGGGCAAGCTCCAGAGAATGAAAAACATCCACACAAAAAAGGTAAGATGAAGCGAATGCAAATACTTACATGATCCAATGACAACAAAAACAAAGAAACCAAGCAGAACTGGCCCGACAGGATAGTTGGATCCCTTCTTGGTAGATGCTTCTGGGACAGTGCCTCTCCTGGTAATGTTCTTCTCAAATTTCTGTATCTTCCTATCAGCAAAGCGTCTTGATGTTGTCTGCGTATATGGCAAATGTATCGTCAATCATTTTGCAGCACCGTCACCAATTTGAATGCATAATAAAAAGCCAGCTAAAGCAGAAAGAAAAGCCTTAGTACTGGCTTCGCAAATGCATGAAAGTGAAGAACATGATGCACCCGCATTTATTCTCCCTCGACTGCAAAACAGCCTCAGAAGAAGCATGATGAATAGAATGAGCAAGGAAAAGTATAATGTCAACAATCATTAAGTTGACATTAAGATATCAGCTGTTAATTCCACCAAGCCTTGCAAACCCTCAATTTAGATTACCACAAAAGATTGACCTCTAGAGTTTGCAGCCATGGGAATTCTATAAATTCTTGACACCACACAGCCGATGATAATAGTAATACATGCACGTGATTCCAAGTCAGTGGCCCAAATATCTTAATGGAACACTTCTAACAACTGCCCAAGTCGGCAACATCATAAATTTATCTCCAATGTAGGTCATCGGGTAACATTGTTGTTTTCAATTTTGTTAAACTTTTTGAATATGAGAAGGCAATTAAAGTAATTCAACGATGCACATCAATTTTTTTGGGCCTTAGTCCCCGCAGCGGCATTCTTTATAAGTTTAATTTCATTCTTAACTACGAAATAAATTCTTCCTTCTCTAAACTGGATATGATAAGAGAGTTAGGTCAAGTTCGATTCGGGGATAAGAAGTCGGATTACACTACTAATCTACCCCGTATAACTAAAATATGTGTTTAATTAATTTTTATTATATTGGATTATTTTTCTGTTCATCCCTCTTATTCTATAAAATCATTAGAAAAATAACATCACCTCCCTTAGGTATTAGTTATCTCACCTAATAAAATAACTCAATTTACCAAACACTCACGGCTGCCATGTTTGGTTGAATTGTGGGTGCAGGTTGTTGTGAATTGTCACTTTAGTTCTATATGAGAGTATTTTTGTACAAAAAAAAAAATATAATCCGACGTTTAATCCAAAACAATCAAACAACTTCTTGATTGGATTAATTCTTTCACAATCTCTATTCTTATCCCAAGTATTATCAAATTTAATCTTATGGCCAACCACTATAGACTCAGCACCAAGAAAGTTTATTTATCAATGGAGATTATTAATTTATCAATAGAGAAAGTACATTTCTCTGAAGACTCTCAGTGAATCCCGAGATATTAATAAAAGATCTACTCAATACCCATTGTTTTTTACTCACAACAGGAACTATGTGATTAGATGTACCGTACATTACATTCTATTCGATGCCGGACAGATTCCAATAAATTTCTTATATTCTCGTCTTGTATATTTAGCTTCTATTTCTTTTTGGTGCGTTGGATTCTGCTCGCCTACCCCACCTCCTCGGGTTCGGGGGAATCAAATTCACAAGGATGCACATCATATGAATTGATCGTGATGTCGAATCAAGATTCGGGCCAAACAAACACACGCACATAGAAAACAATGACAATCCTACATCGATAATGAATTGAGCGCAAATCCTAACGAGAAAAATGAACGGAATTCACAAATTGAGTGAAAAACGACGGGAGAAGACGGAGCAGACCATGTTTGCGGCGAGAGGGGGAGTGGAAGATCGGAGATCCGGTCGCCGGAGAAAGGGAAGATTGTTCGGTGAGGAAGAAGCCCGGAGAGATTCTGTAAAGCCTTTCTCTTTCTCCGGCGAAGCGACGAACTCGGTTGTCCTCCTCTTTCAGCTGCCTTTGCCTAGACGTTGGTTTCGCAGCATCTATATAGTGCACATATATTCATCTGATGAACGGTGAATCGACGATTCCTGGTCAAAGGGTCAATGCATAGCCAGGTCAGAGTATTGGCCACGTAGCTTTGCCACGAATCGCCTTTTCATTGGATTCTGTCAGCCACGCACATCAACACGTTGTCTCATTACAATTATTACAAAGTGTCTCACCGACGTGTTTTTTTCAGGATTTTAGTAGTTTTTAATTAGGTTGAAAATTATAATTTGAGAGTATTTTATTATTTCCCTTTTATGGTTAGCAGGTGAGAAGAATAATCCGATGTGGACATGGCTTATTTTATTTCAACCAATATAAAAAAAAAGTTCAAATTATAGGTGGACGTTTGACTCTGGAATTTATGTTGATTGTCCAACTTTGTTTGTTTTTAATTTTTTTTTTCTTTTTTGATTTTTATAGGTGTTGACAGGTGAAAAAATATTAAGCCTTCGCTCTATTTTGCTTGGGCGACCATTGCTCGTCTTTGAACGTGTTACTGAGCATGCTACAGTTGGGCAAGTATGCTTAGCACGAAGCACATTGGGCGGCTAATCGAAGTCAAGGCTCCTGTGCGTCATCCATACTGGTGTACGCCTAAACTTTGAATATGTGATTATGGTCAGTTGAGTAGCATAAGCCACGTGTGTGGTTTTTGTACCCACTAGGTTAGTGGGTCCCTGACCACTGTGATATTCGTTCAAGTGCTTGGTTTTGCTTCATCCAAGGGGTGCAGCACGTTGACAGAAGAGTGCATGGGGGGAGTAACACGTTGACGCGCTACTGGACTTCAGCACAGCATGATTGCAACTGCATGGAGCGCTTGGAGCGGGTATAGGGTACGTTGAAGGTTTGAGGCCACGTTGGGAGCAGTTGAACAGTTGCTGAGTGGTGGGTTTGTGGTGTAACTGCTTTTAGGAGCACTATAAATAAGAGTTGATGATGTACTATCGTTAATCAAATCCAATCAATGAGAACAGACTCTTCTACTTTTATTTTAGTCTTTTATGCCGTTAATTAGTAGTAGATTAATATTAGTTTAACCTTACACGACACCATATCATGCATATAGTAGCGTTTGGTAACCGCTGTTATATGTAAAAAAACCGCTACGATAGACCTACGGTAACGCTTAAGCACCCGCGCTATCCGTTGCCGTGGGCGTAGGTTACCGTAGTGGTTGGTCATTTATAGTAGCGGTTAAGTAACCGCTACTATATTATCATAGTACCGTTGCGGTTTATTATGTATAGTAGCGGTTGCATAACCGCTACTATATATACACCTATTATCGCAGTTAATAATCGTTACTATAAATAAAAATTAGCGCCACTAAAATTATAAACCTATTGTCGCAGTTAATATAGTATATAATAGCGTTAATTTTTATTGACAGCGACGATTATTATTATTAATGACAATGATTGTGCTAATCAATGGCAACAATTATGATAAACAAT
>JAOWBR010161105.1:0-12290 GCA_028571145.1 Dionaea muscipula
TGAGATGGCAATGTGGTAGACTGCGGGTGCTACCGTTGAGTTTCTTTGTGGTAGACTGCGGGTGCTACCGTTCTGTTATTATGTGAGTTTCTTTGTGGTAGACTGCGGGTGCTACCGTGTCAGTTCCTTTCTGTTTTGTGGTAAACTGCGGGTGCTTCCTTGTTAGTTCCTTTCAGTTGTGTGGTAGACTTAGGGTGCTACCGTGTGTTTTTTGGTAGAATACGGGTGCTACCGTGTGTTCTGTGGTAGACTTATATGGTTTGTGGGGAATTCGTGTTTTGAACCGTTATTTGATGTGTGTGGTAATGGAGATTTCTGTTTTATATCCTGGTTTCATATGTTTCCATATTTATGGGTTTTACGTGTCCCATGGGGTTTTTATGGTAATTTATACTTGAGACCATGATGGAAATTTTGGACTTTATATCATTTCGATTTTATGGGCAATGTACGACCTATGAAGACATTATAACTTAAAACGTATTTCAAGACATGTCTGATATTTATAGAGGGCATTCCTCTTGTTTAGTACCTCTTTTCTTGGAAGGTCTATCTTGTTGTTTGAAAGGTATGGATGTGAAAGGTTTTTTTCACAGCTACCATTCTTTCCGATATTTCTCATTTACTGTATGTCTCTATTTCATCTCACCAGCTAGCGATGGCTGATGGATATTACCCCTGCTTGTTATGTAGAAAATATCTTCCGGTGTCAGGACGGATGCCGTGGATAGACGATATTTCCTCTAGGATGTCTTCTTTTAATTCTTACTTCCGCATTTATTTTATTTCTTGGGGTCTTTCTACCTGGGGATAGGTTTGATCGGCTACTCGGGAATAAAATTGTTCTCACTCATGAGGTTGATTATTTCCACTTATGGGTTTTATTTTATATTTCTTTAGTCATTTTCAATGACTTGGTGTTATCCATCCTTTGGGGTGGACGATTCTTGTTTTTTATTGAGGGTTTTATAGACTTCAATGACTCGTGATTGCTCTACGGGTTATCGCCGGTTTTACCTGGATTGGGGTGTTACAACAGTGTTTCATCTTTGACTGGTTTAGTGAGTAGAGGTGGGGAATCCAGATGGGTCTTCAAGCTTTCAAAGGCTGCTTGACACTCGGCAATCTACTCAAACTCCTTTGGATTCCGCAACACTTTGAAGAAATAGAGGCTCTTGTCGGCTGATCGACTCAAAAATCGGCTTAAGGCGGCCAGTTTGTCGGTTAACTGTGGGACCTCTGATGAGTGCATAAAAGTGCGCTCTTCACGCTCTTAATTTATGCCAAAATATTCATGCTAGGATCCTAAGCACATAGGTTTTGACTCGTATTTTATGTAATATGTGCAAGACCTGTATTATGTGTTTTACGCTTTAATTTAATGATTTTACAGGTTGTACATAACTCGAGGCTGAAATGGACTGATTTGGGACGATATTGGTGCTGCCATGCAAGTCCAGAGGCTCGGAAACTCGTCCCGAACACAAAACAGACCGTTACGCGCGGCCCAGCTTAAAACTGGCCTGGTCACGGCCGTGACTGCCTGTCACGACCGTGACGCATCCCTACTGCTGCTCTATTTAATTCATCGTTCTGAAGATTGCAATCTCTCTCTCGAACTCTAACCCTAGGCGACTGCAGACGATCTTAGAGGACCAGAAGGTGGTGATTGACTTTGGGAGCACGGCGCAGGACGGCGGCATCCATCTTTCTACACCCGGCGGGTCTATATACCGAAGGGGCATTGATAGCAAGATCCATCGGCTTGGTAATCTTTTCTAGGGTGATTTCAATGAATGTAAATCTTACTCCCCTTGCGTTGATTTGTATCTAGGCCTGATGAATGCGATGTATACTAGTCGGTAGGGTTTTGATTCGTGCTAAACCGAAAACCTTCACTATATTTCTCATGGATTTTGATTTGTTCCTGTTGATGTGTGACAAGTCAACTAGATTCATTTGTTTAGGGTAAAACTCTGACATGCGTTATACCCTGCTTAGGTCTGAGATAGTGTTTGCATAAGCCATCCTAGCGATAATCGAACGGAATAATGAATCTGCGATCGAAACCCTAATATAACTTACCTGCTAAAATTGAATTCGAGTTAAACGCATAAACCATCAATCCCGCGCGTGACCTGTGCAGGCGACGCGCAACTCCCGTAGAAAAATCGCCAGACACGGCCGTGACCCTCAGTCACGACCGTGGTCTTCATCAGGAGTCACGACCGTGACTGACAGCCACGGCCGTGACGAGCTTCAACTTGCACGCTGATTGCTGCTGCTGTCTAGGCAGAGTCGTCGCTATTTTTAGCGATACATATCTTTACTTTTCTTACGTTTTATTTCCTGTTTTGACCAATCAAACCTCAATTCGATATATCCCCTTCTAGGGACTTAATTAATTCAACACGAAGAATTTACAACCATCCCTGCGGATCGATACTCAACTCGCTGCTATCTTCTGTTAGCAAGTAAGTCGTTTAATTTATAAATTCTAAATATAGCGCGCCCGACGACGCCCGCTATCAACCTCCTTCACATTCCTTGGAGGAACCATGCCGATGAATGTCTGGATCTTCTCGGGATTGGCCTCGATTCCTCTCTGCGTCACAATGTATCCCAAAAATTTCCCAGAAGTTACTCCAAAAGTGCACTTCTTCGGGTTAAGCTTCATGGAGAACTTCCGGAGGATTGAAAATGATGTCTCTAAAGCCGCCACATGTTCGTTCGTCGTGACGCTCTTAACCAGCATGTCATCCACGTAAACTTCTATGCTTTTTTCAATTACTAGTTCAAACATCTTGTTGACCAGCCGCTGATAGGTTGCCCTGGCGTTCTTCTAGCCAAAGGGTATCTTCTTATAGCAGTATGTGTCGTTGTGTGTAATGAATGCAATCTTCTCCTCATCCTCTCTCTTCATTCGAATCTGATGATAGCCTGAGAAGGCGTCCATAAAGCTCAACATCTCGTGACCAGAGGTGGTATCCACTAAGGCTTCTATGTTAGGGAGTGGATAACTATCTTTCGAACAGGCCTTATTCAGGTCTGTGAAATCTATGCACATCCTCCAACTCCCGTTTGGTTTCTTCACCAGCACCGGATTGGCCAGCCACTCAGGATAAAGAACCTCGTGAATGATTCTGGCTGCCAAAAGCTTCTACACCTCTTCTTTTACTGCGTCATTCCTTTCCTCGCCCAGCTTTCGACGTCTCTGTTTAACCAGTGTGACTTTAGGATCAGTACTTAGTGCATGCTCAATCACACTTCTGTCAACTCCCTTCATCTCCTCACAAGACAAGGCAAACACATCACGATTGCTCCTCAAAAAATCTACCAGCAGTTGTCGAGAATCCGGTTGCAACAGCGTCCCATTCTTCACTATAGATTGTGAATCACCTTCAATCAAAAAGAGCTCCTCTAGAGGCTCCACTGGTTGAGCCCTCTCCTCGATTGGGCCCTCTACACAATGGACACCTCCTGGAGTCTCTTCCTCGCTGTCTGAATGTGCTCTAATCTTCTCTTTGCTATCCAGCACAACCAGGTAGCATTCCCGAGCAGCAGTCTGATCACCAAACATCTTGCCAACTTTCCCCCTTATTGGAAATTTGAGCATCAAATGATATGGAGAAATAGCTATTCTCATCTTGATAATCGTGGGCTGACCAAGAATGGTGTTATAAGCTGAGCGGAGATCAACCACGAGCCATTTTACATCCAATGTGGTTCGCACCTCTGTGTCCCCCATAGTTAGTGGAAGGGTGATTTCTCTCATCGCTCTGATAGAATGCCCTGTGAAGCCAGAGAGCTGAGTCGAAACAGGAGAGAGTACATCAGGCCTCAGGCCAAGCACCACCATCAAATGCTTATAGGCATCAAAATAGAGAATATCCGCCGAACTGCCGCTATCTACCAAAATCTTCGAAAGGACGACATGTTTAATCATAGCGGTTACCAGGATTGCATCTTGATGCGGGTACTTCACCTCTACCTCATCCTCCTTGGTGAATGTTAACGACACATCCTGTGGGTCTATGATCTCCCTAGAGCTGCTAGCAATGGAATCCACCCGCTCACCTCGAGCGTACCTCTTCATCCCTCTGTTGTTGTCACCACCGCTCGATGCGCCCCCTTGAATGACGTTGATGACCACCGCATTCTTCTCGCCAATCCTAGGCCTCTTGGTTGCAGGATCTGGGCTCTTACTACGGTCTCTCTTACCCTGAGGATGAGGTTTGTAATTGTCTGCCGGAGGTCATCTGAGTTGTTGGTTCTCTGGTTGGTTCTTGGTGTCCCTTCGGCTCTTGAGTACCCGGCACTCCTCGGTTGAATGACCGAGGACCTTATGTTAAGTGCCCCATCGAGCATGTCTTATCTGTGCGTCTGGTGAGGGCAACGCCTGGACCGGTGCTACAGTTCTGAGAGGTTGAGGGTTCTGAGGATTAGAGACCCTGGTCTCGCTCCCTACCCAAGGTGGGATCTCCTTCCTCGGAGCATCAAATCTTCGAGGTCTAAAGTCACGTCGAAATGACTTCCTATCCTGGCGGTTGTACCTCTCCAGGTCTTCATGCACAGCCTCCTTCTTTGACTCCTTGCCTCTGAAAGATGAGGAATCAAATGCAGCCCAAGCTTTGTTCGGGTCCTCAAGTGTCATGTAGTTGCGGGCTCGTTGCAGTAGCTCTCCAAAGTCCCTCGGTGGCCTAAGAATCAGGTCGTCCGAGAAGGCCCCAGGGCGCAATCCCGTCGTGATGGCAACCGACGCCACTTCCCTACTGAGTCCGAAAATCTGGATATATGCTATGTTGAAACGAGACATAAAGTCTCTCAACAGCTCATCGGCTCGCTGTTTGATGGAGAACAAATTAGGAGCGGCTCTGGTGAAGGAGTTGGAGCTGGAAAACTGTCCCACGAAGGGCCCCCTCAACTGAGAGAATCGTGAGATCGATCGCGGAGCCAAAGAGGCATACCACTGTCTGGTTGCGCCCTAAAATGTGGCGGGGAATGCCCTGCACATGATGGCGTCCTCTACATTGTACAACTGCATCTTGATCTCAAAGTTGTTCACGTGATCCTCCGAATCTGTGGAGCCATCATACTGATCGAACTGTGGCAACCTAAAGGAAGAAGGAAACTGGATGTCGTGAACCTCCCGAGTGAAAGGACCAGATGCAGAATACAATGATACGGCTGTTGCCTTCTGCCTGGCCAGAGTTTCCATGGCGGTGTAGGATTGAACTTTCGCCTCACTATCACAATCTCTTGCCGAGGAAACATGCTCTCTACGGCGAGGGTGAATGTTGGCCTGCCCATGCTGGTGAATGACAGGTCGTGTATCAATCTGAAACTAATCGAGGACAGATCCCGGAACAAACTTGCCTTTATCCTCCCTCGTCGGAGGAGGACGAGCTTCCGGTGCAACAGGGGCATGCACATTAGCAGTGGCGAGGACAGGTGCTGGCAGAGGCAACCTTCTCTACATCTCTACCAGGAACTGGACCATCATCGCACCCATCATTCGGGTGACCTCCTCTCGGGTGATGGGGCTTGGGGTCATTTAGTTGTGTTTGGGCTAGTAGCTGATCTGAAGATCGTCTACCATCAACAGCCCGATCATCAAAGCGAGAAGGAGAGGGAGTCCTGTAGGGTGATTGAGGGTGGTCGTTGGTACTCTTACCGTGAGTCTTCGAATCCAAGGTCTTCTAGTCTTATTCCTACAGACGGCGCCAAATGTTGCATCTAGAAAATCCCAGGAGCAAACACCAAAGTCTCAAGAGTCGGGTCCAACAAGTCCTGTCACAAAAAGATCCGGCTGGCTCGAGAGAGGAGTGTAAATCTTTGAAAAGAGGGGCTCCCAAGACCTGAAAAGGGCAAACAAACTTGTCAGAGGGAACCCTGAGGTGTGAGCTCGGGGAAACCACTCCGATTCCTAAGTCAGCACGTGAAAGAGAAGTGGAAAAGCTCCCTGGCAGGTGGACCGAGCAGACTATGCCGGGCAAAAATATCGGGCAGATCAGTCCAAGCAGAATGTCCGGGCAGGGTGAACAGAGCAGGGCTCCGGGCAAATCTGCTAGGAAGAGAGAGAAAGTATTTAATGCAAGAGAGAGAGAGTATGTCCCTTGGTAGGTGGGGTGAGGGGATATTTATAGGGGTTGGAAAGCTGTGAAATTACCAAAATACCCCTGGACAATAGTGCAGACCGAGGAGGGACTGCCGAGCAGGGATTGCCGGGCAACCGTCCGGGCAGGTGCCTCCGGGCAGACGTCCGGGCAGATGCCTCTGGGAAGATGTCTGGGTAGGTGCGTTCGGGCAGACGTTCAGGTAGGTGCGTCCGGGCATACGTCCGAGCAGGTGTTCCGGGCAGACGTCCAGGTGAGCTGAAGACCCATCTTGTGCACTCCGGTCTAGTTCGATCCCCTTGTCCACGTGTCATGGGGAAAATATCTTTACATGATCACCGATTACTGATCGGTCTCCGATCGGTCTTATCCTTACCGATTATCGATATTGAGATGGAGAACATGAGAGAAATATAAAATTGTCAAAAAATCGATTTGGAGTTTAAATAATCGCAAAATCGAGGAAAGAATACGCAAAATCTCACATTCGAATATTGAAACATCGAAATCATTGTACAGATTTACAAAGCAAAGCAAAGTTTGAACAAAATTCAACCTAAATCAAAAACACATCTCTCATAACCTGTAATAACCCCGTCCTTTGGACCGGGTTATTAGCGAACCGGGTTATTTTTCTTTCTTACTTTCTCCTTTCTTTTGGAATTCGACTTTTATTTTTGGTTCCGAGGACGGAACCTGTCGTAAGAGGATAATGTTGTAATAACCTAGCCTTCTGGACCGGGTTCTTTTCTTCTATTTTGGACCGGGTCGACCCATAGGCTTGACCCAAACACCCATATTATCCCCTTGTTTTCCTATTTATCTTTTTATTCCAGACTTTTATCGGACTAAACGATACGGTCGTAATTTTTTTATTATGACTATAATTTTTGTGAACATTACGGTCGTAATGATCATCATTACGTTCGTAATGTTCACAGTTTCCAAAACTCGTGCGGAGTTGCCAAAAACGAGCAGTTTCCTTCCTTTTCGGTTTGACTTGGTTTTTCTTCGATCTTAACCTATCATTCCCGTCTCAGAAGCTATGAGAAGGAGAAGGGAGAGGTCTTAGACAACAGGGAAGAGAAGGGAAGTTTCCATCGACGCACGGTAATTCGCCATGGTTTTTTCATTGGATTTACGTCTACGATTGTTAGCTTCATGGGCTTCTGTTGTGATTAGTTGTTTTCACTCCTTAGCACTAATCGGCAAGTCCATGAGGAGGATAAGCAGCATAGGTCGACCCTAGCACGGGAGGAACGAACCACCACGACGAGGTAATGCATTACTGTTTTCACGCTTGGTTGCGAGCTTTTCCTTCAACGGACTATACTCCATTAAAGTTGATCTAGGGAATGGAATGATAATGACAAGTACATGCAAGAGGAGAGCGGAGAGGAATCAGATCTTAGCCGATAAGGGACTCGAGCTACGACGTCAAAGGTTAGAACTTTCCCGTACTTGCATTGTCATGGTTGTCCATACGTAAGCTTTCGATCCACGGGATCAGATCTGACTCCCTTGTGGTACACAGCAGATGCCAGCGAGGAGGGGGAGATCCAACCCAGAGTTCAGGTGCCACGGTTCGACAACGTTAAGGTAATGTCATTCCTGACTCTTGTACCTTCTTTTAGACAACGGAAAGGGTGTAGTTCTGATGTGTGTGTTGTATGGTTCATGTGATGCGCGATGACGTTAAGAGGGCCACACAAGGAAGGGAGAAGCGACAAAACGTTCTTTTGGGCGACGCTCATCGACATTGAGGTACCCGTTTCTTTTTGGTACAAATGACTACAGGGCATGATTTTATGTGTGATTTGCGTGAATTGATGATAAATTTTGGATATGTCGTAGTCTTATGAATTTTGGAACCTATAAAACAAACAGAATGGGAATCGGATGTGTGTGGAATTAATTATGAATTTTTTTAAGTGGAGAAACGACAATCATACGAAACTATTCTGCCGTCTGACTTTAATTCTGAAACTGTACCGATAGGCTATTTGATAAAAATACGAGACTTATACACTGGGTAGATCTACAAGTTAAGGTCCCAATTTAATTGATGGATTTTGATTTCGACGTGTATGTAAGAAGTTATGACTGTTCTTGTGGGAAGGGTCGGGATGGTAAGAGTACATGGGAGACCTACTGTAAACATTGAAACTGTACCAAACCACGAAGATTAAAAATACAAACCATTTATGGTTGGATATATATACGAGTCTAGGTCCTGTAGGAATTGACGGGGATCGATTCCGATGCCCGAGTAAAAAGATATGACATTTTTCGTAAGAAGTGTCAAAATTGTGATAGTGTTTGGCAGATTCGTCTTGTCGAACGTTTTTTTCTAATTTTTAATACTGGACTCTCAAAAATGGTAGAAATGAGATTTGTAGATTCAAGTCTTATATTTCAAATTCCACTTGTTTTAAAATTTTTTAAGTTTATATGAATAAGTTGTGATCGTTTTGGTGACAGACGACAAAACTGTTTTGGTGTAGAAATTGTTTGTCGGCTTGTGTAAAATTCTTGTCCTAGGTTGAGGACTTTCTCGATATTTGAGGATGATTAATTACTGGTCAAGAAGTGTGATTAAATGTAAACGGGCCTTTGGGTAATTGGTGATGCATGGTTGGGTGAAATGATGTGTACTCAAAACTCCTTTGCTTTCATTCGCGTCCTCTAGCCTTGAACTTGTGATTCATGTGTTGATTGGTTCATCGACTTCATGTTCTATCTCTATTACCTTGCTGGCCTTATGAGATAATATGGTTGGGTCGGGGTTGTGCTCCTAGGCATTGATGATTTATTTTGGATATCGATGTGCTAAGTCCAGGGGAGAGGCTCATAGGAGTGACTCTTACCACCAGGGAATATACCCACTAGGGTGACCCTGACGTCACAACTTTTTTAAGACCCCCGTACAGCTGCGGTTGGTCTAAGAAGGCTCTGTTGTTGGGTACGTGAGTTTCTGACTCCATTACATTGTGACCACCGTGTGTTTTCGGTGTTATGACCACTATGAGTTTCCCATGGTAGATATCCAGGTAGACCGTTGTGAGTTTCCAACGGCTACATGTGTGTTGCAAGTCCACTGTACATTTTCAGTGGTAGACTGTTGGACCATCGTGCATTTTCGATGGATTGTTTCTCTGATGTGCCCACTCCCTTTGCTATTATTCATTTTCCCGCTGCTTCATGGGCTTAATATGATTTTGGTATTGTTATGAGAATTTGGGTGTTACCGTATGTTGGGGGTAGTATGTTGTGTTTCCCTTCTATCATTTTCGCTATTTGTGATTTAATATTGCCTCTTGATTGTAATGTGTTATTTATTTTTCCATGCTCCATCTTGTCCCATTTAGCTTTTGCTAACAGGCTACTCCTATTGTCCTATTTCTCCTTTCTCTGTTGTGTTCCCACAACAGAGTTTCCGGTACCGCACTGACGTGGATGCTCTAGAGCCGGACTTACCTTATAGGAATTTTTCCATGGACATTTTACGGTTATTTTAGACTTAGACATTTGATATCTTTTTACTTCCGCTACTTCTATCTCGGTTTGACTATGTTCGATCCAGGGATGTTTTTCCCCTGACGTGTATGGCCTCTTGGTTCCCTTTGGTTTTTGGGATTATTTTAGTATTATCATGTCATTTGGATTTGAGATTCATTTATGAGACTTTATATGTGGTTTAAGAGAATTTAATAATAAAGTTGTTGGGTTTAGGCTTACGTGGGACGTGGGCTTCGGTCCACGGGTCACATGCCAGTCATATTCAGGGTGGAGGTATGACATAACCCTTCCTCTCTCCCCCTCTCTCCCTCGATAGTCTGCTCAGCTCCTCCTTCAAGGAATCGTTGCGACGATGACGGCAGAGTAGTGCGGCGATGGCGGCAGAGCAGTGCGGTGACGGTGGCAAAGCAGAGCGGCGACCAGTGGACGACGACCCGAAATCAAGTAGATCGGGACGAAGGGAGGATGGAATCGAGGCTTACCACGCTCAAATCGAGCTTCAACATCGAGAATCGTCGAAAAAAGTGCTTCCATCGTCACTACTCGCCTCCATCACTGCTCGTCGCCATCGTCACCATTGCTGCTCGCCCCTATCACTATCAAGAAGAGAGAGAAGAGGAGGCAGAGTCATGGCGAAAAAGAGAGAAGAGGAGGCAGAGTCATGGCGGAAGAGAGAGAAGATGGGGGTCGTGTGTGTGTGTGTGTATATGGGTTAAAAGTAGGGGATTTAGGGTTTAAAGGATACTTTTATCCAAATAAAATTTTAAGTGGCCAAATAAGAATTTTTAAAAAAGAGTGGCTAACAAAGAAAAGTTTGATACAAAAGTGGTTATTTTTACTAATTTTCACTATTTAAAAACATGTCAATGGAACAGCCCAGACCCATATATCCATAATGATCTATGGACATATTTTTAAACATGTATTTGGACAACATTTTAATATCAAACGTTAATATCACCACTTCTTCGTGTGATGTGAGATTATTCCACTTGTGATATAAGATGCAATCTCAGTTTTTGATCAGATATCCAATAGTCTATAAAATCCTATCCATAGAAATATTTAAAAATATGTCCATGGAACATCTCTATATATATACACCGGTGAGGCTATATACCCCATTTAGACTCCCTTTTACAGTCGTTGAATTTGTCAAATCAAAGGATGAGATTACATCTTATATTACTATTCATACATTGTTCATTCCACTATCCACCACTGTATTGTTCATTCCACTATTCATTCATTATAAATTAAACTCAGTCTTTGATTTGACAAATCAAACGACTGTGAGAGATAGTCTAAATTGAGAAAATTATCAAGATTAGCCATTTTGGAATAGCCATTCTCTTTTTTAACCACCATTTTAAAAAATCTCTTTTCTAGCCACTATGAAATTTGTGTAGACAAAAATACCCTTTCATGAAACCTAGATAATAAAAAACTCCTTTACAACTAGTTCATTTCTTCCTGGGCAACGACGACAAGCGGTGGCGGTAGGGATGGGCAGGCTACAACAGCGATGGGTAGCAACAGGAGCAGATGGTGGTGGTGGTGGTGGTGGTCGATTTGCTTTCCTCTTCTCTCTCTGCCTCCTCTTCTCTCTTTCCCGATGTGCTTGGTTGCTAGGGAAGCGGGTTCGTGGGCAGATCTGGAGGTGTTCGTGGGGAGTTCTGGTGGTGTCCGTGGGTGTTGATTTGACCATGGATGGCGGCGTGGTGGTGCTCGGCCAAGATCCAGTTGCACTAGGCCAAGATTTAAAGATGTCGAGTACCATTAGGCATATGAGGCCCTGGATCGCGTCATTCTTAAAGCTCCCCACAACCCATTTTCTTCCCTCGATCCCGTCATTCTTGAAGCTACCCACAACCCACTAATGGAAGCCCCAGTCAATGTCACCCCCACTTCCTCAGCCTCTCCTACCAGGGCTTCCTCCACAACATTTCACGGTCTTTGCTACATGGTCAGTGATAACATCGACACTGATCAGATCATCCCCGCCGAGTACCTCACCTTGGTCCCATCCAAACCAGATGAGTGCAAGAAACTTGGATCCTATACCCTCTTTAGGCTTCCCAGTTCCTATTCGATTTCGTTTATGGAGGGGGAGCAGTACAAATCTATGTATTCGATTGTGATTGTTGGTGTCAATTTCAATTAGATCTAGGGTTTTGGTTGATGTAATCTATAGAAAAAATTCACAATTTTGGACATGTTTTCGATGTTTCAACATTCGAATGTGATATTTTGTGAGTTCTTTCCTCGATTTTGTGATTATTCAAACTCCAAATTGATTTTTTGGTGATTTTGCGTCTTTTCTTTCATTTTCTCTATCTCGGTATCGATCATCGGTAAGATCGAATCTGTAATCGATAAGACTAAATCGATAATTGGTAAGACCAAATCGGTAATCGGTAAGATTGAATCGGTAAGACCGATCGGTAATCAGTAAGATCGGACAGTAATCGGTAAGACCGATCGGTATGCACTTTTTGTCAATAAGTTATTAAGGACTTTTTATTAGGCCAAGTGACTAAAAAAAGTTTTGTTATATGAAAGTGACTAAAAAAAATTCTCCCGTCTAAATTTATACGACTGTCACTGTATACATACATACACAATATAAGGAGTAAGAATCATTAGATCATCTTA
>JAOWBR010161127.1:0-12287 GCA_028571145.1 Dionaea muscipula
AAAACACCACACAATCGATTAATTTTACCTCAAGGGATTGATTTTATCTCACCACTCCACCACCCACTGCCACCGCCGCCCACCCACTGCCGCTGCCGTCGCTGTCCACTGCCGCCGCCGCCGCTATGCTCGCCGTTGATGGTCGCCGATGGAGGAGGTTCGTTGGTCGCCTTCGCAAGAGAGAGAGAGGAAAAGAGTTAGGGAAATGAGGGAAGGGAAGGGCTCTGCCCGATTTCAATCTAGGTTAATTATATACCGTCGGCAGTCGACCTTTTATTTTATTGTACGACGGATTGTCGACGGATAAGCTATGTCCGTCGGCCACGTCTTACTTCGAAATTTATGCCGATGGATTATCATCGGATTATCGCCGACGGAATCCTTATCCGTCGGCAATCCGAAGGCAGTTGAATTCATATGGTTGGGAAAAAATCGGACGGCAATCCGTCGTTATTTATCGATGGATAGCATCCGTCGGTGGATGATCCGTCGGCAAAAGCCTATTTTTTTGTATTGTGTAAGAGGTTCGACAACCAAATCAATCAAATCCTACTTTTTCATTTAAGCTTTCAAGTTTTTTCAGTTTCCTTGTATTTCAATTCCAGTTTCATCATTTTGATTCTGTCAATTTCCATTCTTCCATCGTCTTTCAATTGCCTTTTACATTTCACTTCCGGCGGCTTTTTGCTTCCCCTGGGGTGAGACTTGCCCCCCTGGGAAACACCATTTCATTTACTCCACCACAAACACCGATCCCGGCGTATTCCGGCGACAACAGTTGAGATTTTCTAGGTGCAAACTTAGACATCGGAGCAGTTTTTCCGAGTCACATCTCGGGGTTTCCTCTGACGAGTTTGTTCATCTCTTTCAGATCTTCAAAGTCTCATTTTTCAGAATTCACACTCTTCTCCCAAGTTAGCCGCATCTTTTCATAACCGGACCTGTTAGACCCGATTTTTGGGATTTTGGTGTTTGTTCCTGAGATTTTCTAAGTGCAACATTAATGATATTAGATTTATGTTGGGTTTTTTTTTTCCGTTTAAATTTCACCAAATTTAAAGGAGATCATTTTAATCAAATGGAAGCATTCATTCTCATTCCTTTCAATTTTCATACATAAAATCAATTTAAACGTTAAAAAAATCATTACTTTTCTTTCAGTTTATTCATTTTCCACCAAATTTAAAGGGAGATGCTTTGCGCACACCCCTCTGACAGGGTGTGTGCGGATTTTTTCTTTTTTCTTTTTTTTTTTTGGTGAAACGGTAGTATACTACGGTTTTATCAAACCAAAAACGGTAGTATACTACCATTTTATCTTAAAAAAAAATTAAAAACGGTAATATATTACCGTTTTATCTAAATACAATACTACCGTTTTATAAAAATAAAAACGATAATACACTACCGTATCATCCAAAAATTATAAAATAATTCGCGCACACCCCCGAAATGTGAGCAAAGTAATCAGCAATTTAAACCCATTTCGGTCAAGCCTATTGCTTTAGGCACACCCTTTGGGATGTGCCCGATTTTTTTATGATTTTTGTGTGATACGATAGTATACTATCGTTTTTATGGTGGTAAAACGGTAGTATACTATCGTTTTTATTGGGATAAAACAGTAACATAATATTGTTTGTGATTTTTTTATTTATTTTTAGATGATACGGTAATATACTATTATTTTATCTTTAAAAAAAAAAAATTATATTATTGTTTGATGCAAAAATAAAAAAAAAATAAATAAATAAATAAAATAGGGGCACGGTAGGTCTCTTGCGTCAAACCCTAAACAGTGCGCAAAACATCTGCTCTGGACGAATGTTCCACTTTTCTTGTCCACAATCTTCTTCCCTTTCTCTCTTCTCCCTCTCTCTCTTCTCCCTCGATCTTCTCTCACTCGCAGCCCTCTGTTTTGCCGGCCGACGACGCACGACAACCGCAGACACGCGAACGGCGGAGAGCTGCCCAGCCACGGTCGCGACGGACGCGAAGTAGGCGCGTGAAGTTGCGACGAGTGGAGACGAAACCGAGAGATAAAATCGGAGAACGGCGAGGGAAACACGAGATCCGGCGACCAGAGTGTGAATCGAGCACGGTAAAGCCTAAATCTAACTAAACCCTTCCCGATCTATTGATTTGTGAACTTGATTTGAGATGATTTGTGGAATTT
Organism: Dionaea muscipula; assembly: GCA_028571145.1. Classification (NCBI taxonomy): domain Eukaryota; kingdom Viridiplantae; phylum Streptophyta; class Magnoliopsida; order Caryophyllales; family Droseraceae; genus Dionaea; species Dionaea muscipula. The sequence continues at coordinate 2,177 of JAOWBR010161127.1, forward strand.
CGAGTAAAAATCGGATTTTTACTTATTTGGGCGAAACCACCCGTAAAACGGCCGGTCGACGCACGCAAGGACCGGCTAAGCTCACCGTAGGCCGTGTGTTGTGTCGTCGACACCGGGTCCAGTCGGCGGAGAAAAAGGGGGAAGGGAGAGTCACGGGCAGAGGGAACCCAGCGGGTTTCCCTCCTGTCGGAGCACCCGCCAGCACTGGCTCCAGCTACCGCCGGCGAGGGTTGGCCGGGCCTTGGACTATTTTAAATACCTGCGTAATAAATAACCAGTTGGAGTGTGAAATTGCGAGTGATGGATAATTTATTAAATCGGGAAATATTACATATTTAAAGGATGCGTAAAATTGGTGGAAATTGCAATAAGATGGAACTGCATATATGAATCAACTGGATTGGACCCATGAGTTGAGGAGAGGATAATGGAAAGACAGATGATGTATGTGCATATGTACAAGTATATACTTAAGATGATATAGTAACAAATGAGGATCAAAGAGATTGACTAAATAATAATGATAATAGAGATGGCTACATTGTTAGACCATGAGATAGATGGTTAATGAGATGTTATATGTATATCTACATGTATAGGTGAGCAGCTTGAGGGCACCAGGGTCCAGGGATGTTCTAACACTGTTCAATTTGGATAACACATATCCCCCCTCTGGTGACTCCGGTCAAGGTCTGTTGCTTCCTCCTACTGCTGTACGATTTGCTTTTCCCTGAAGGAAGCTCTCTTGCTTGTCGCAGTATTTATAGGGGATCATTACCTTTTTGAATAAGCAAAAATGGTGAAAGTCGACTCAATCACGAAGGACAATGGAGGCGATGAATTGCATCCTGCATTGGATCCAGCCCGTGAAACCAAGAAGATGAGGATGAGCTTCATTCAGCCCGTTTCCAGCCGACAACCACACCCATGTCCATGCCCTACCGGAGAGAGGAGAGAAAAATCGGGCCAACCCGGAGAAGGCGATTCCAACAAGCCTGCTATTTCCATCATCTTATCCGACCCGGATGTCCTCGATTGCCCCATCTGCTTCAACCCCTTGACCCTCCCCGTCTACCAGGTCTCTCATTCTCAACCCTCATTTTAATTTCTCGACAATTCGATTTTGCTGTCTGCTTAAACTGTTCTTTTTTGAATCGATAAACTGATGAAACTTACTTTCCCCTGTTTCTTCTGCTTTGATTCAATTCAGTGTGGAAATGGGCACATAGTCTGTTCTTCCTGCTGTGGTCAGCTGCAGAATAAGTGCCCTTCATGCTGCAAGCCAATTGCTCGCAATAATCGCTGTCGAGGTGTCGAGAAAGTTATTGAATCGGCAAAAAGCTATTGTTGCTATGCTGATTATGGCTGCAAAGCTCTAGTTAGTTATTATGAGCTTCACAAGCACCAGAAGACGTGCAAATACCCACCATGTTCGTGCCCTTTTTTCGACTGTCTCTTTCGTGGCTCTGCATCCAAGTTGTCGCAGCATATATCCCTCAAGCATTCTGTTTCGGTGGTTAGATTCTCCTACAACCGTATCTTCCCTGTATCTTTGAAGTATACCAAGTGGGATACCAAGAGTAACAATTTCATTGATAACAAGAATGACATGTTCATTGTTCTTCAAGAAGAGAGTGATGGAGTACAATTTGTCGTGGAAAGACATCATGGACACAAAGTGAATGTTAAATGTGTAGAGGCTTGCCCAGATAAGGGAAGGTTTAGTTATGATCTTATAGTTCGAGATGAGAGCAGCTCTTTGAGGTTTCAGTCCTCCACCAAGATTCTGGGGGAAAAGAAAATGGTTTCATCTGACTATCTCCGGCTTCCATCTAACTTAAAAGTTTCGGACGTGAAGATCGAGGTTTGCATTTGGTCCAAGGATGCGTCTCCTCCTGACATCGGCAAGGTCATTTAGCTGTTCTTCGAATCACAATGACAAACGTTGGATTGAAGATGAAGCTCGGACATGATTTGGTTATGCTCAGGTTTGGGCAACTGATTGAATCAAGGGCTTGCTTATAAGCCTAGTTGTCTCGTACTATTCAGGGGAAAACTCAACTCCAGTCTATCTCCACCGTTGGTGATTACTGATGAATGATCCGTTCAAAGTTGACCTCCTGTTCCGTATGTTGTATGTAGTAGTTGAATGTACTTTTGGGGGATAAACCATCATCTTTCTGAGATAGATTTGCCAAATGTACTTTAATGCTGCAAACCATCATCTTTGTATGTTGTATGTTGAATGTACGATCTTCTGTTTTCGGTTGTTGCTTTGTCTGCAGAGTTGCATTTTATTAAGTGGATTTAGTTGTAGCAGGTGAGTTTGCTTCGGCCAGCTTTCAGCAGAACATTCAGCTCTAAAAGATGAATACTCTTCAGAGAAGTATATACAATGATTTAAGGTGGTATTTGAGTACAGGATCAAATTGGATAGGGATTATAAAGGAAAGAATTAAATATTTCACTATTAATCCAATGAAGGTGTTAGTTTGATTATTTTGGATTAAATGTTGGATTATATTTTTTTGGATGAAAATATAAGAAATGATGGTATTATTTATCCAATGATTTTATAGGATAATAGGGATGGGGGGATTAATAATCTAATGTAATAAAAATCAATCAAACACACATTTTAGTTATACGAGGAGGATTAATAGTATAATCCGACATTTTATTTTCGAATCAAACGGGGCCTAAATGTATAATTTTAATTATGTTCTATATACTAAGAATTCGACTTGGAATTCAAGTTTATGCTGGAACTCTTTTCTAGTTATTTAACCAGTCGTGTCGGATCGAAATTAATCACGATGGGTAAAAATCCTACCGAGTTGTCGATTTGAACATACGAAAACCTCAATGAGTTAGAATCGAATATAAAATGGATCGAACCGTTGTTCAGTTTTGGACTGTTCAGTTCATGGCTGGTTTTGTTTTCAACTTGATGGAAGCGAATGGTAATCGAATTTTCAACTTTTCACATTTCCGATTCAGTTTCACAGTTCATATATTTTTTTTTCAAGTAACTAAACATTATTTTTATTTGATATTTAATAGTATCAGGTTAAAAATGATAGAGAAAATTTTAAAAAAATTCCCATACATTCATCATTTTATTAAATTAGATCCTGTACTTTAAAATTTTTAAAAACAACCCTAAGCTTTCATAGTTGGTATCAAAAATATTCCCTCCGTTAAAAATCATCTAACCTATGCAAGGAGAAAATCTCGTATATCAGTCGGGGTCGGGGTTTCACGGGTCGGCGTTGGGGTCCGAGTCGGGATCTGCGGTGTTAGATGATTTTTAACGGATGGAATATTTTTTATACCAATTATGTAAGTTCTGGGTTGTTTTTAAAAATTTTAAAGTATAGGATCTATTTTAATAAAATGGTGAAAGTATAGAGACTTTTTCGAAATTTTCTCAAAATGATAGGTGCCATAATTCGAATTGAGGATATAACCGAATCGAATTGTTACCCTCCAACATACTATCATCCTACTTCTCTCATCTCTGCCATGTTGGTGCGTAAATCTAGGGTTATTTTTTTTTTCCTCAAAATACCGTACTATACCAGTATTATAGTGGAATTCTTTAAAATTTTGGAATCGGTATCATATAATACCAAATTTTCGAATTATTTTGTATGATATCGATACCTAATTTCTCTAATACTGATATCGTAGAGAATTTCTCAAAATAATTAAAATTACTAAAATGCCCATATTTTTTAGGGTTTCACAAAAACAATTTGGTAAGAAAATATAAATCTCTTAGACCTAATTAGTAATTACCATCATTTTCATTTGATAAAAGGGTAAAATACCCTATTTTTTTGTATTCGGACTTTTCAGATACGACAGAGTCAATATGTAGCAAAAAGTTCAAGAAGACCCAAAGTGCCCAACAAGGATAAAAGATCGTGGGTGGACCCCACATGTAAGGCCCGCATCCCGTAGCTCGCAGCCCAACAGTCCGCAGGAGGACCCCACATAGTGGGTCCCGCAGCCCGACACGTGGCTCCACTAGAAGATCGACATACGGTTTCACTGGATGCTCGATACGTGGCTCCACTCGTTGATCGACACATTGCTCCACTGAGTGCCTGACATGTGGCTCCACTCGTTGAACGACACGTGGCGGACTTAACTCCTATAAATAATCCCTACTTCCTTGATTTCAAGGATCCAAAAAATCGAGAAGGTTTATGAATCATAATCTTCTCGAATTTTCTATCTTCTTTCTGGTCTCCAGCTTTGCGATAAGCGAACTGATTTGACCGTCGAAGCGACCTTCCGAGGACTACCTCAGGATGCTTCTGACGAGTTTTTTTCTATTTAGATCACAAGACCTGCGACCTGCGGCCTACGACCTGCGATCAGCAACCAGCGGGCTCGATAGTGAAGTGAAGTGATTTGATGCACAGAAGGATAATCGGATTTTTAACCATTATCATTTAGCGCCGTTGTGGGAAACGATACAAGAAGTTGCGTTTCCGAGCACTCTTCGTTAGAATGCAGCCCGCGGATTCCACCGTTGGATTTTTATCCTGCAGAGAAGAACTGTTCAACCCGCGGCTTTCGTCCCACGAAGAAGATTTCATCATCTCGGATTTCAACCAGTCAGATGGACCCGAGACTCCTTGACTTAGAACTTGAATTGCATGATCAAAGTGCAACCTAGATTTTCATTCTGCGGACTGCGGGATTCAACCCGCAAGAAGAAGAAGGTGGAGGTTCTCATCCCGCGACCCCCATGAGCAACCTACGACTTGTGGGATTCAAGCCACCAGATGCAGTGGGAGGCAACCTGTACCCCGCGGGCAGAAAAGACATTGGCGGGCCACGACCTGCGAAACAAATGATCCTTAGCTCGCTCGGTGAGTGATTAGATCGTTTATCTAATATTTTGATGAACTTTATTGAGCAGGCACATGCTATGACTCCTCTGAGCACTAATGTTGTGAGGCAGTGCAAGGCCGAGGGGAATCGTCAGTCCGCTTAGACTATGACCATTCGACGTGTCAATTGCTCTGAGGTTGAGAATGAAGTTCTGCGCAGGGTAGAGTTCAATCAACAGTTGTTCCCCAATGACCAATTGGCTCCGACGGTTTGCGAGTAGCCAATACCAAATCACTTCCGACTTCCAAAGTTGGATTTGTTTGATGGCAGCTCGGATCCCGAAGATCATGAGAACAACTATGTGATAATGATGGGACTCTACAACTTTAACGACACCGTACTTTGCCAGACATTTTCGGTCACCCTTAAGGGAGCAGTCAACCGATGGTACTACGCACTGCGTCCAAGCTCCATCAGTCACTTCATTCAGTTGAGAGATGATTTTTTAGGCCACTTTACTTGCATGACTCCGACCCGATAGACGGTGCACAGCTTGTTCCAGCTCCACCAACGTTCGGTTGAATCTTTGCGAAGCTTCATGGCTTGGTTCAACGAGGCATGCCTCGGAGTGCCGCAACTTCATGACAGTATTGCAGTGACGGTGGTTCTCAATGGACTACGGTCCGGAGAGTTTTTTGACAATCTCTCTCTGCACCCACTAGCAACATTCGGAGAGCTCCTAACTCGGGCCGGAGGGTTCATCTTATTAGAAGATCTGACTCAAGGGAAGAAAGAGTCTTCTAGTGAAAATCATGAGCCAGAGTCTCCGAGTGAAGATCATGAGCTGACTCTCCGAGTGGAGATGATGAACCTAAAGCCAAGAGAGTTCAGTTCACATACAAGTGAGCTCGAGCTCAGAGTATTTCATCTCCTCCAGATTGCAGCACACTATGATCCATCGTAATAAGTCTGAGATGAAGCGTAGTAAACCGTAGGCTTACAGAACTCATGAAATGTAATAACTGTTTCATTTCTTTCTGTAAAGATTACGATTGAAATATCAGCTTACTAATTTAAACGTTGGAGCGGCTTTTCGAGCAAGCCTCGAGCCGTTTCTGACAGTTTGATACTTTTCCAAGTTGCAAAGAAGCAACCTAAGATCACAACGCAACTTAAAGTGCACATGTTATAGATTGGCTCTAGAAACGCGAGTCCAACAACGGACATCTTGTGAAGTTGTAGAGCAATTACAACGCTCCATGAATGTCAGAGCGTACGACAATAAATGGCGTCCCGAAAATGTAAGGGTGTGTGTCAACAGCGCGTGCTCTGAAAATGTAAGAGCGTTCGCACCAAAAACCGTGGAGTTGCCGATGGGCACATGCAAAGGAGGAATTGCCTGCGGGCATACGCAAAATGCAAAATCAGACCTACGGACATATGCGTCAACAAACGCAAAATCAGTCCTACGAGCATATGCGTCAACAAACGCAAAATCAGAACTACGGGCATATGCATCAACAAATGCAAAGAAGACCTACGGGCTATGTTATACCCGTGCCCTTAGTTTAATTTAAATATTATTTTTAATACTATTTACTGATATTATAATATTATTATAATAGTGACATAGAAGTTAAGGAGGAATTTTCGTAGTAAAAGGGTAAAACGGTCATTTTAAGGAAACGACTTCGAAAAAATATGATTTTGATGTCATTGTGATCGTCACAAGAAATAATGAACATGGACTACCATATTGATATGGTTTGAATAAGTTTAGAGGCACGATATTAAGTGTAGTATGACTTTGATTTTTTTGGTTAAAGGCTTGAACCCGCTCCAATGAAATACCCGATTCCCCGACCTCGAATCCACCCCAAACCCCGAACCGTCCCAATCGGGTACTAAACATTTCACCCCGTACCCCTCCCGTACAATCCTCGATTCTCCGAACCCGTACCCGAACCCGACAAGTTAGGGTGCCTGGCTGTAAAATACCAATGAAAAATAGCATAATATTGAACAATGAAAAGTTGAAAACCTGAAGCATAATAACATAATAGCCATTCCTAAACCTGTAGCAATGAAAAAAAATTGAATTACTCCCAATTCTCATTCACACACTGATGAACACATACAGTGCAAGTTTGGAAGGTGATGAACAGAGTACACTATAGCTATAGGTTTGCAAATGCAAAGACCCTTTTACAATTCAGTTCAAATCCTATTTATAGATGAAATTCTGAGATCCACGTGTCCAGGTGAGCTGGTGAGAGTTTGTTAAGTAATCCTCCAATCAGATGCTTGTGTGAAATCAGCGGTCCAGATTGGCTTGGATGCAACCATCAATTATTCCTCTTGCTAGCTCAGATTTACGTAAACTTGTTACCCAAATTATTCTGGATCCTTCGTTTGAGAATCGCTAACTCGCTGAGTTGAAAGTCCGAAGTGATCAGGTGATATACAGAGTTCGGAATTCACGAACTCCTTTGAGTTTGGTATTCCAGAGCCTTAGGTCAGCAAGTTTGGTCCGAACAAAGTCGGTATACCGACTCCCTTTGTCTATATTCAGATGTCCACAGCGCTCATAGTCCGTGGTGTCATATCCTGATCATGGTGTTTGAAGCTTAGAAGGATCCCTCCTAATTCGTGGTGTCGTACCCGGAGGTTCTTCCTGGAAATAGGGAGGTTGGCAATACCGACCTCGACCAAAATTCTACCGACATCTCTTTATACCTGAAATCATAACTTTTTCTACCAAGTGCTCATAAGGACAGTTTAAGTAAAATAGGAATTGGAATTGCTCTTGTTAACATGAGCGTAAGGTTAGATAAAGATCATTAATGCACAAAATTAGCGTATATAAATACACTAATCACCAACCTCTGAATATTCGCTTCCACTATCACATGATTATCATGCTGGTCCATTAAGTTAAGAATTCTTTGTCACCTCTGATATCGGGGAAAATTTCCCTCGAGACACGTGGTCAAATGGTCCAAGATTGGACCGTACGGTCTTAACCGGTCAAACCCGAGCTCTCAGTTAAATCCAGTCAAATCTGGTCAAACCCGGTCAACCCCGGTCAATCCCAGGAAAATCCAACCAAACCTGTTATGAAAAAATCCCCACGTCACCACGAGCGCATGGGCGCAAACCGTTCGTCAATCGGAGTTAAAACGAGCCCAAACGGACCTTCCGAAGTTTCTTTCATACGGACCGAATCCTTCCTCTTTGACCGGCCCAATCCTTCCTCTTTGACTGGCCCAATTTATCCTTTTGACTGACCCATTTTCTTCATTTGGACTGGCCCAAATCCACCACCTTAATTGGCCCACTCTCACCTCTTTTTCCTCCACTATAAAAACCTCAACCCTCATTATTTTAAAGGGATTCTTTTTGGAGGCTCTACAGTGCGGTCCCAGCCTGCTCGGTGAAGTCCCTCGGTTGACCCACTCGGTGCTCACCACTCACCATCTCGGAGAAAGTTCATCGGCTTTCTCGGTGATTACATCTTCAGTACTTGCTCGGGTACAACCATCAACAGAGCCTGTTCGGGAATTTTCCAGCTGCCTGCTCAATGGAACTCACCATCATCCTCCTCCCAGACATGCTCGAGGTCATCATCATCCGAGGCCGGCTCGGGTAAACAACTCGCTCGGGAACTCAACCCGCTCGGGTATATTATCCAGATTCATCGTTGCCTGCCTGAGACCATTATCTCCTCCAACCCAGACCTGCTCGGGATTCATCATCCACATACCTGCTCGGTGAGTTTCAACCTAAACCCGCTCGGTGGCTAGCCATTCCATCGCCTGCTCGGGAAATCACCATAGCCCATTTCTCTGCCCATTTCCTAACCTGCTCGGGGACCTCAGACCCGCTCGGGGACCTCAGACCTGCTCGGGGGTTTCTTTTCCAGTGCCGGCACGATGGTTTCCATCTCCGAACTCCCTCGGTGAAGACTTCCTTCAGACCATCGCCACTTCATAGCTTGCCCGGACAAGCTCACAAACCCGCTCGGGAAAGTACTTGCTCGGGAGTCTCTGTCATCGCCTTCCCTGATCCTCCCACACCTGCTGGGTTCATCATCATCCGAGGCTTGCTCGGGTACACAACTCGCTCGGGAACTTAACCTGCTCGGGAACCGTCACCCTCAGCCTGTTCGGGATTCCCAACCGTTGGCTTGCTCGGGATCCATGGAGGCAGATCTACCCGGTTGATTTCCAGCTCACAAACCCGCTCGGGAATCAGCCATAACCCGCTCGGGACTCGGTCTAAACTTGCTCGGGATGAGGCAGTCACCTGTTCGGAGATCTCCCTCACTTGCCTGCTCAAGATTTCATCTCCCTTGAGTTGACCGGTTGTGCCTTTCTCCATGGCCGATTATCCTGGCTTGGTCACTGATAGTGAATTGCAGGGAGGAGGATGATGAATGGAATTTGTAGATCTAGTCAACCATGCCATCGGTCAACAGGCATTTTGGGAGTTAAATGAGTTTGGGCCAAGCATAACATAACATCAGGCATCAGGCCCATTAATATTGAAACCAGGCACTACATCATTTGCTTCAGGCCCAATAACGTGAATTTAGCTCAACCGCACACACTTTGAGCTCATTAACATGACACCAAGCCCATTAGCCTTATACTAAGCCCAATAGCTTATTAAATCCAATAGCATTTTAAATGAGCCTATTTGATCAAATGAATTAGGCTAACTTGGCCATTAATCCGAGGACCTGTTAAATCACTTAACTTGGATAGCTCAAATTCTTCCATTAGCCATAAAATTAGGGTTTAGGCCCTTTTTACCTACTTTCGCCACCGAGTCCCCAAAATTTACCCGGTGACTCTAAAAATTCCGCACACGCCCTGCGTGACCCGGTTTGGCCCGGTTTGACCAATCGCGCCCAACCGGCCCACTTTCTCGCCCTTCCTAACACAGTTTGACTCGGTTTGACCAACCGCGCCCAACCGGCCCACTTTCTCTTTCTTGCACTCTCTTTCCCTCTCTTCCGCATTTCCCGGCTCTCCTCGCACGCAGGAGCGACCGGACATTTTGAATACTTGCTGACTTAGGCATCGGAGCGGTCTCCCCGGGGTCATTACCTGGGGTACCCTCTGACGTGTTTGCTCATCTATCTCAGGTCCACTTTGGAGTGGGTCAGGATCACCTTCGCGTCATCATTCACTCCTCCCCCGTGCCGACCGGGTCCACTCCGCCGGCCGGAGCCACCTCATCCCGATCGGACCGGGACTTT
>JAOWBR010161149.1:0-12285 GCA_028571145.1 Dionaea muscipula
TAGTTATCATTTGTAATGTATACGAAACATATAATGTGAGTGAACAATTTTGTAAGTGCCCATACGGTAGTATACTATCGTATATTGAGGGATAATACGGTAGTATACTACCCTTCTGAAGGTTTTTAAAAAATAAAAATACGGGTTTACGGTAATATATATACGGTAGTATACTATCGTTTGGGCACTTATAAAAATTTTTAAAAAATGACAAGACGGTAGTATGTATGTTGAAGACGGATACGTTAGTATATTGCCGTATGAATAAAAAATTCTCTTTTCTAAAACAAAAGAGGGACAAAATGATGAGACACACGATGGGCTGCCCCTCGGGGTGTGCCCCAAGTACTTCTCATCCAGAGCTGTGCGCCACAACAAAAAATGGGAACAACAACGGGGTCAAACGTTTGACTTGATAAACACTTCGACGCGGCCATAGCTTGGATTAAGATTTGCTATATGTCGGCCATTGCTAAAAAGATCTTCTAGTGTTCGTCTCTTCAATGTTCTGAATCCTCTTCGTTAGTGATTCACAAACATTTCCTCAATTTCTAGGGCTTTTCCCTTTTAATTTATTATTGTACTTTTTTTTCCTACCTATCCTGCTATCTACCCCACTCTCCTCACATCCACCCGCCGTCTCTCATCTCGCCGGCGACTTCTCTGCTAGATCTCCGCCACGGTGCGTCCTCATCTCCAGTGAATTCACTGTTAGATCTCCGGCATGGCGAGTTCTTCAATTCTTTGTCTTTTTTCAATTTGAATTTCGTAGTTTTTCAGATAATTCAATTGCTATGCTGTTCGTATCTTCTGACTCTGTTGGTTTTTTTGTCCTGCTTTTTACTCTCTGTCTAACTTGCATTTATAGATCATAAGGCCCGGAGTGAATTCAAGTCCCAAGTTGAAGGATGGCTAATGGCTTGTGAAATTTGATTTTTGAGCAGGAAATGTCTCGAGTTGAGAATCTGTGGGAGCGGCTAGTTAGGGCGGCTCTGAGGAGAGAAAGAAGCGGGACCGATTCGTATGGGAGGCCCACGACTGGCATTGCGGGCAATGTCCCGTCATCGCTTGGGAATAATAGGATAATTGATGAGATATTGAGAGCTGCTGATGAAATTCAAGTTGATGACCCAAATGTCTCTAGAATTCGTATGTTCTTTTATCTATTTGTGTCCAGTTTGAATTTTTATGAGCCATGTTTTTCTGCTTGATATTTTTCTTTTGGTGTGCGAATGTTTTTCTGCTGATTGCAGTATGCGAGTATGCTTATTCTTTAGCTCAAGATCTCGATCCCAACAGTGAGGGAAGTGGCGTTTTACAGTTCAAGACTGGTTTAATGGCTGTCATCAAGGTATGCATTCATTGCTTCTTTCAATACTTGTCTGTCAGGGGGCTCGAGAGATGTTTGGAATAGCCAATAGGCTATTCCAAGTCAATGTGGTTCTGCAGTAATTTTTGAATAAGATTTATGCTCTGAAGAGCCAAGAGGCCCAAGACTTTATCGAGGCTCAAGTTGATGAGGATACTGCAGAGAGGTGGAGGGGGTATTCCCACAAGCTTTTAAACGGCATTGGTTAGAGTACAGCAATGTTAGTGGAACTCGGTACTCATAATATGAAGGAAGAGGTTCAACCTTTAGCATTCTTAACTCTGTATTTGGATTTTCTATCTTAAAAGAAGCAACTGAGCTGATTTCACAGATGTATTGACAAATAAGGAGCTGTAAATAAATATATAGGTCAGGGATATCCTATGAATGTTGCCTAGGTAATTGATGTATTGGAGCTGTACTTGTCACCTTCATTTAGGTTCTTATGCTTGATATGTTATTCTCTAAATTTGACATGTTCCATTTGAATGAGTGTCTCTTGATGTTCTTTCCTGTGCAGCATATACTTGGTGTATTAACATATTTCAATTTCATTTCTTTCACTTTATATTCAGCAAAAGCTTGCTAAGAGGGAAGGTGGAAGCATAGATAGAAGCCAAGATATCGCTCGCTTGCAGGAGTTTTACAGACGGTACAGAGAAAAGCATGATGTGGACAAGTTGCGCGATGAGGAGATTAATCTTAGAGAATCAGGAGTTTTCAGTGGAAACCTTGGAGAGTATGTTTGTGCCTGTGATTTCTCCTTCTGTGGTATTTCTGATATTAGCTTCACTACGCATATTTCCCAATCTGTGACTGTAGAGTTGGAGTTTAGGGTGCATGAATAAAAGTTGATGTATTGTTGTCAGAATCTTAACTAATATGTTAGAGAAACTCATCATCATCATCATCAAGACTTGTTAGGGCACATGCATGAATACCCGACAAATATAGTGCATTGACCGTGGACTACTTAACACGCACTTGCCTAACTTAATCAAAAGATTAGGTTCGAGCCATATATAATATAATATATATAATAGTATATAGTAATCTACAACAATAGGTAGCTATATATATAATAGTGTAAATCAGTGTATGACCCACTCACTAACCAATTGACAAATTAATTAATTAACTAACTCACGGACTAACTAACTCGCTAACTAACTAAATCATTCGGACCACTCCCCACTAGGTAGAATGAGCCGGATTTATCATCCTTTTTCAATCCAGTCGGTGTAAAACATTTGTTGTGCTAAGTAGTAACATGATAAGATCCCTATGAATCACTTCATTCCACGTTTTCTTTGGCCGTCCCACGTTTCTCCTACTTTCCAACACAATAAACTCCGTTCTCTTAGCAAATGCATCTAGCGGTCTTCGTCATATGTGACCCGCTCAACGTAGGCGTCCCTCCCGCATCTTATCTGCTAGTAATAACCTAGACGACTCTACCGTTTAGCTGGCAGTATGTTACCCAGTCGGCGTCCTTCTTGAATAACGTAGACGGTTCTGCGATGATGGTTGAGCGCAGACGACACTTGGAATCCTTGGCATAGATGGTACCTGAATGAGGGAGATGGTTCTCCGGAGAACAACTCAGACGGTACTCCCCTCAGATGGTACTCCCTGTTTTTTCATGGACAACAATTGTCAATTCCTTCGTAGATGGGTCTTTAACTTTTCTGCATAGACGGGCATGGCAGCATGGCCGGTTGTCTTTAGGCGGTGGATTGTCAGTTTGCCAGCAAATACAGATCAATTGGTCCCCACTTGTTAGAATTTGTTGAGATTTCTGATTATTTTCTGTACAATTGGGTCCCATATTTATTTTGTTTTATTTTCTTATTGTAGCCTATATATAGGCCTAGAATGTAACAGTTATGAATCTTTGGCAAAAATTTATCAAACTTCTGATATTGCAAGAGATCACAATTAGCATTCCATCGGAGAACTTGAAGTTGAGATTAGCTCATTCACATTTCCTCTGATTTAGTTCCTTACTTGGTAGTTGAATCCGATTTGAGTAAGATCTCTCCTCATCTACGTCGATTCAACATCCGAATCTGAATTGGTTGGGCCCAACTCCCAATTCATCGATCAAATACACATTAATCCGATACGCATTTCATCAAACCTAGTTAACTTCTTCCCCAATTCATCCAAACCCATTTATCACCAATCCACAAACCCACTAATTCCGCAGTAGTGGTTCTTAATCCATCGAGATCACTACAACTTAGTATCAGAGCCTCAATCGAGATCTAAGATATGTGTACTAATCCGAGATGGTTCGCACGAGGAATCAGAGGAGGGTCGATCAGTTGGTCATCCGAGATGGAGAAGAGCAGAGTGAACAATTTCATCGAGATCCAGCTCGGGGTAAGGATGTGAAGTCTGATGGTGATGTTGTCTTTGTTCGATCCTTCACATCTGGTTCGAGCAAGGTACGTGATGAGGGAGTCATCTCTGGGCCCTTATTATCGTTGTTAGGTAGCATGAGAGTTTCTCAAGAAAAGATCATGGATAGATTGGACAAGTTAGAATCTCGGCCTATTGCCTCTGTTATTGAGCCAATTGAGTTCATTCCGGTGAATCATTCAGAGGAGAGGCAACCTAGACGACACCAAAATTCACCTGTTCCATATCGCTCCCATGAGCAACATTATCGCTCCCATGAGCAACACTATGATACCCGTCTTCCTCAGACCCAAACCCACGAGGAAGAACGAAGACATAGTAGTTACTCGAGGATGGAAGACCAACATGTTGTTTCCCACCAATCCTACCACAACTCCCATAATGACCCTCACTATTCCAAAGTCCATATAATCAAAACAACCCACACCTTAATTATGACCACCACCTTCTACCCAGACAACACCAATCATACCAACATGAAGACGGTGAGTTTGAGTACTACAACCTACCTTTCAGGAACGCTTACTTCAACATGCTCAAGACGGACTTTCCTTTGAAGGAGATGGAGCTCTTACATGGATTAAGAAAAATGAGAAGTACTTCTTGTTGTATTGTGTGCCAGGGGATAGGAAGGTAAAGATGGCCGTGCTACACATGAAGGGTAGGCTGAGAAGTGGTATTTTGCCATGGTAGATGGTGACTATCGTCTAAGGTGTTGGGCTGAGTTTGCTAGTCGGGTTGTGGAGAGATTTGGAGAGAAGGTGGGGTACGATAAGGTGGAGAAGTTCACGAAGATACGATAATAGGGGAAGGTTGAACAGTACATTAAGAAGTTTGAGGATATGACCTGATCCAATCTTACCTATACCTTAATGAGGCCTTCTTTGTTCAAGTTTCATTAGTGGATTGAAGGAGGAATTGAGGCCCATGTTGAAAATGATGGCACCGTCCACCATGAGTCAAGCCTACAACCAAGCCAAGTTACATGAATGATCATTAGAAGCAATGGCTAGACAAGGGTAAGGTGCCGTCTACCCCTCTAAAACCGTTTATCCCAAACCTAATTCAAACACAACAAGCTTCTTTAACAAACCTAATTCTCCTTTACCTAGCTCCTGAAAGAACTACTAATTATGGAGGTAGAAGAAGGGGAAGATTATGAAGATGACGAAGAGGATGCCATAGATGAGGAGAAGGATGCAGACGGTAGTGAAGTTGAGAATGTCCTAGACGACAATATAGGAGGCGAAATCTCGATGCATGCTTTGTCGTTCTTATCTCCTCTGAGTATAATCAGGATAAGAGGGAGAGTGGAGAAGACCCAAATCGAAATATTGGTGGACTCTGGGAGCACCAATAGTTTTATTGACAAGTCAGTAGTTAATAGATGTGATTGTGTAGTGAGCAAAACGGTACCACTCCTAATAGCCATTACTAATGGTGATAAGGTGGAAAGCAAGGCGGTATCCCTGATTTTTACTTGGATGATACAAGGAGTACCATTCACCGCTTGTGTGAGGGTCTTCTCCTTAGGTTCTTGTGATATGTTGTTAGGAGCTGATTCGTTAAGAACCTGTGGCCCAGTGACTTGATTTCGATGAGCTGAAAATAAGTTTCAGAAAGACGGGAAAAAGTTTGAGTTGCGAGGGATCCAACAGAAGGAGAGTAAGGAAATGAGAATGAAATGTACGGAAACCAACACAATGTCTTCAGCTATGTTATGTCAACTTTACTATATGGAGGAGCCTAGGAGGTAAAGATGAAACAGGAGATGCTGGAGGTGATAACCACACTCCTGGAGAGTTACGAAGATGTGTTTCAAGAACCATCTACCTTACCCCCTCAAAGAGTCATAGACCATTCCATTCCCCACTTATAAAATTCAAAGCCAGCCAACCTCTGACCTTATAGATTTGCTCATTTTCAGAAAACGGAGGTGGAGAAACAAGTTAAGGAGATGCTAGACGCGTCTATCATTCAACCCTCTCATAGCCCGTTTACTTCACCCGCCTTACTAGTGAAGAAGGACGGTAGTTGGAGATTTTGCATCGATTATAGGCAATTGAATGCCATGAATGTGAAGGACAAATTTCCAATTCCAGTAATTGATGATTTGCTTGATAAACTACATGGAGCTTCATCATAGCTGGTTATCATCACATCCGGATGACTATGAGGACATACCGAAGATGATGTTCCGTACTCACCATGGACACTATGAATTTAAGCTCATGCCATTCGGACTAACAAATGCTCATGTTACTTTCCAAACTTTAATGAATGATGTATTTTCTCAATTTCTAAGAAAGTTTGTTTTAGTGTTTTTTTGATGATATACTGGTGTATCGTAGACGACTAGATGAACATGTTTCACATTTACAAGCTGTTGTTGGTGTACTTAGAGATAGTCGTCTATATGCCAAGAGGAGCAAGTGCAGCTTTGCTCAGAGGGAGATTGATTATCTTGACCATGTCATCTCTGAAGACGGGGTAGCTACAGACCCGAGCAAGATTCAAGCCAATGTCGAAGACCCTTTAGTCTCCGAGGGATTTCTTGGGACTCACTGTATATTATTGAAAATTCATCAAAGGCTATGGTATCATCAGTAAGCCATTGACGGCGTTGCTGAAGAAAGGTGCTTTCAAGTGGACGGTAGAAGCGTCTACCTCCTTGGAACAACTGAAGACGACAATGAGTTCAACTCCCATCCTGACTTTGCCCGACTTCATCCTGCCATTTATTGTTGAGTGTGATGCAAGTGGTAGTGGAATTGGCGCCTCCCTCATGCAAAATCAACGTTCTATTGCCTCGTTGAGCTAGCAACTTGGTCTAAGAAATGCGGGACTTAGTACTTATGAGAAGGAGTTCATTGCTTTCCTCACTGCGGTGCAGAAATGGAAATACTATCTGTTTGATAGACGGTTCATTATCAGGACCGACCACCAGTTCTTAAAATTTCTGCTAGAGCAAAAATTAACATCATGTGCTGAGATGAAAGGAATGTCCAAGCTCTTGGGGCTAGATTATGAGATTGAGTATAAGAAGGGAGCTGAAAATAGGGTGATAGATACCCTATCTAGACTGTACGAGGAAGACTATTGTTCGGCTATGACCGTCTGCGTTCCCACTTGGCTTAAAGAGGTGGAGAAATCTTATGAAGGGGATGAACAGGTTAAGGAACGACTAGTCACTTCTCTCATTTCCTCGGACGGTGGACTACCATATATGGTGCAAGGAGGAATTCTGAGAAAGAAAGGAAGGATTTACATTGATGAAGCCGGTACCTTAAGGAAGCAAATAATATCTACAATCCATGATTCTTCCGAAGGTAGGCATTCAGGCTTCGGTGCTACTTTACAACGTTTCAAGGTTATCTTTTACTGGCCGTCTATGAAACAACATGTGAGTGAATTCATCAAGGAATGCACTGTATGCTAGGCATGCAAAACGGAGCCCTTTAGCTGTCCGGGTCTTTTCAAATCCTTACCTATATTGGAGTCGTCTTGGGAGCATATTTCCATGGATTTCATAGAGGGGTTGCGCAACTTAGAGGGTAAAACTTGTATCTTGGTAGTCGTTGATTGATTTACTAAGTTTTCCCACTTCATTGCTCTCAAACATCCTTACACGGTTGGATATATTGCCCCAGTTTTCTTTGAAAATATCTTCAAACTACACGGGTTCCTTAAGATCATTGTGTCAGATAGAGACAAAATCTTCACTTCAACCCTTTGACAAGAGTTATTTAGACTAGTCGGTACCAAGCTATGCCTTAGTACCGCCTACCATCCTCGGGTTATCTAAGATGCATGACGTCTTCAGCCCCAAAGAAATGGGTCAAACACATGGTAATGACCAAATGGTGGTTTAATACTAACTATCACAGTGGATTCAAGTCTCAAGATGTCTCTCTTTCAAGCCTTGCACGGATTGGAGACGGTGGAGACCCCAATTGTATCCTTGCAAGAATTAATGGAGGATCGAAAACGGTCGACAGTGCAGCTTAGAGTCAATCTGAAATTGGCACAAGAGCGTAATGAGAAGTACACTGCTCAAAGGAGGACAGAGAGGGAATTTGAAGTCGGTGATATGGTATATCTCAAACTACACCCGTATAGACAATCAAGCGTTGCCTTATGGAAGAATCTCAAGTTATCTCCTCGTTACTTTGGCCCTTTTCCCGTCCAGGAAAAGATCTCCGCAGTTGCCTACCGTTTTAAGTTGCCAAAGGATTCCTTAGTGCACCCGACCTTCCATGTTTCTTTGCTTAAGAAGAGTTTCAAGGAAGCCCAAACTCCTTCACCATTACCTCAAGTTGTTTGGTCTGACGGCCAGCTGGTGGTGGAGCCAATTGCTGTCTTGGATAGGAGAACAATTCTAAGAAAGAGGAAGGAAGTAGATCAACTCTTCATTGAGTGGTCCAACTTAGCTTCGGAGTCGACCACATGGGAAGATAAAGCCGTCAATTTGAAACAATTTCTCAATTTCGTTCCTTGAGGACAAGAAACCTTTAAAGAAGTGGGGAGTTGTAATAACCTAGACGGCTCTACCGTCTAGCTGGTAGTATGTTACCCAATCGGCGATTCCTTCTTGAATAACATTGACGGTTCTGCGATGATGGTTGAGTGCAGACGACACTTGGATTCCTTGAGCATAGACGGTACCCGAATGAGGGAGACGGTTCTCTGGAGAACAGTTCAGACGATACTCCTCTCAGACGATACTTCCTGGTTTTTGATTGACGGCAATTGTCAATTCCTTCGTGGATGGGTCTTCAACTCTTCTGCATAGACGGGCATGGGAGCATGGCCAATTGTCCTTAGACGGTGGATTGTCAGTTTGCCAGCAAATCCAAATGCGGGAATGATCCAGATCAATTGGCCCCCCCTTGTCAGAATTTGTTGAGATTTCTAATTATTCTCTATACAATTGGGTCTCACTTTTATTTCCTTTTATTTTCTTATTGTATCCTATATATAAGCTTAGAATGTAACAGTTATGAATCTTTGGCAAAAATTTATCAAACTTCTGATATTGCAAGAGATCACAATTAGCATTCCATCGGAGAACTTGAAGTTGAGATTAACTCCTTCACATTTCCTCTGATTTAGTTTCTTACTTGGTGGTTGAATCCGATTTGAGTGAGATCTCTCCTCATTTGCATCGATTCAACACCCGGATTTGAATTGGTTGGGCCTAACTCCCAATTCATCGATCAAATATCCATTAATCCGATACCCATTTCATCAAACACTTAACTTTTTTCCCAATTCATCCAAACCCATTTATCACCAATCCACCAACCCACTAATTCCGCAATAGTGGTCCTTAATCTATCGAGATCACTGCACAACCATTGATGCCACCCCAATCTCCTTACAAATCTCTTCATTCTTTATTTTCTCCCTCCGAGTAACACCGTACATCCATCTCAACATACGTATATCTGCCACCACCATCTGTTGTGCGTGACTTTTTTTGATCGACCAACACTCTGTTCTGTAGAACAAGATAGGTCTAATCGTAATCCGATAAAATTTATCTTTTAACTTTAAATATACCCTCTTGTCGCATAGAACACCCGAGGCGACCCTCCATTTCTGTCAACCCGCATTAATCCTGTGTGTTATGTCCTCATAGATCTTCCCATCTTCCTGGATAAGAGCTCCTAAGTATTTAAACTTGTTAGAAAGTTATGTTTCTATGATCGTAAAATTGATGAAGGGTCCAAATTCCATGTACAGTATGAGTTCAATGAGATAGGAAAATCTTCAGCCATCTTAAGCTGATCCAACCGGTCCTACAAATTAACTTATCCTTATTATGCCTAATGCAACATAGAGCCTAGGCATGAACTAGCCCTTATCAATTTTTAATTTTGGGCAAACCATTTTACTTTTATACTTCTTTAGCTAGAGTTATGGTTTTTTTTTTTCAAACTTCTAAAGTGGTGGTGTTAATGTGAATGAAAGCTGTAAGGCAAAACAAATCTTTTAGATACTTCTTATACTTTTGGATGCCATACTTTTTTTTACAATGGATGTCATAGTTTCATGAACGTATCGAGTATTAAGCTTTCTAGACCATAATATTCTTTGTATAATTGGGCTGTTCCTATAAGGCTATAAAAAACATTCAATCTGATTTTTGTTCACAATGAAATTTATCTGGTTCTGGCAATTCTAGTGTTGAATCATGAATCACAAGCTTATCAACCCTCGTAACATTTTAGGGTAGTTACTGAGTTTAACAACCTTTCTCTTGATAACAATTGTACATTTTATTTCTAAATCACATTAGCTGATACATTACTCCCTGTAAGGTGATAATTTTCTTTGAGATCCATTACTTATCATTGCCTGAATCTTGGGACCAGTTTATAGAAAAGACCAGTTTTATAATTATCTGTCTAAAAACCAAGCCTCCCATTGTTTCCTTTTCTCAACTTGAACCTGTATTACTCTAGAGGTTGAAACATAGGGGCCGAACGAATTGCAGATGCAGTACGATGATCGTGGTATCATGGAAGCAGCATGTCACAGGCATTATCAGTATTTAGTACTACTAGATATTGTGTGCATCCAGAGGGTTTTTCCATACGAATTTCAAGATGGTCAGGTTTCATTAGATTTACAACTCGAGTCAAACTCAAAAAACCATATGACAAGTACTTTGAGAAGCTCTTAAATATTTTTAGACGGAGTGGAAAACTGGAAGTTGTTTGATACAAATTTTGTAATAATACTGATCTGGTTGATTGCTTCCGTACTTAAAATCATGGCAACACTATTGATGATACTGCCTAATGCATCCCATCAGTGAAGTGAAACGATATCTAGATGGATGAGCCCGCTATTCCTGTAATGGAACAGGGTTTTAGTGGAGATTATTATAGGAGTTGTCTGTCAATGCTTTACTCTATAGCCATCTTGCTATTGTGCAAGAAGATTCAGCCATGTTTCTTGTTTGAGGACATATAGCATATTTGCAGCACCAAATTCTCTTATATTACATGTGAGGTTTATATGCTTGGATGATATGGTTTTCGATGGCTGCAACATACTTTTCAGATACAAGGCATTGCCTCTCTCCAGTGCTATTATTTGTTTCCTGTTGTCATTATTTTCATATGGAAATTAATTAGATATTGCATAACACTGTTGATTCTGAACGTGATTACACAATCTTATGTGGTCTAAAAGACTTGGAATATTTTGGTGGTATGATATTCTATTTGATGGTTGCAAGTTGTTTTTGTGGATACAAGAGCATGCTTGCCCAATGTACTATTTGTGTAGGTTCCTTGCCGATTTTGTATATACAATCTATCGTGTACATGCATAGTGCTTCTGATTCGTAATGCAGACGTTCAAAATTATGTGGTCTGAAGCACTCATAGTAATTCTAATACGTAGTTGTTTATCAAGGACTTAGTGGCCTCTTTGTGAGAATAGAACCTCTAGTGTCTCATTCTCATCTGTGGAGATTGGAGTGGGTTTTTAAGGATTTAGAGGAGAAGCTACAGTTATAAAAGGCTTCAACCACGAGGGATTGGGCATTTTGCTCATATTCTCATCTGCACATTTTCCATTCTCTATTCTCTTTGCAACTGCATTATTACTTTCCTTGCACTCCAGTTTCCAAGGTGGAGGTGGCCCAATGGTTGGCTGGCTTATTTGCATAGATCCTAGATTTGGTTCCAGTTAATTCTTCGTTGTGCTAGACAACAGTCCTCGCCATGTGCCAAACAACAATGTGGAACTACATTTACCTTCTAACGTCTTTTTGTGCTCAAATGTGACGTCATAAACTCATTTTCAGGTTGGAGCGTAAAACAAAGAAGAGGAAGAAGGTTTTTGCAACTCTTAAAGTTCTAGGAGGTGTGCTGGAACAGATGATAAAGGAGGTTTCTCCAGAAGATGCAGAAAGACTAATCCCAGAAGAGGTTGCATTTTCAGTCTTCATTTTTGGCACTCTGTATACAATGTCATCAAGGTTTTAAAAGGCGCGCCTAGGTCCTAGATGCAAGCCATAGCGCCTGAGGCAATCCCAGGCAAGGCGCATTCAAAGAGGTGTGCGCCTAGGATGCTTGGGGGCCCGGCACTTGGCGCGCCTATGCTCTAGGGTAATATTAATATTTTTTTTTTAAAACCTAAAAAATTTTATGTTAAGACTTAAAATAATTAATGAATAAAAAGAAGAAGAAGAATAGACAGAGTCGCGACAAAAAAAAAAGAAGACAATACGTAGAGGAGAAGAAGAGAAAAAAGGAGCTGCCAGAGCAAGTGGAGTATTGAAACCTCCTTACCATATAAGGAGTAATGCAATTATGGTTTCAAGTTCTAGAGGTGCAAATATGAGGAGAGTTAAGTGATCTAATGTTCTGCATGTGGAGGTGGAGGCAGCTACTGAGAACATGTCCGAGGATGAACAAGATATTGAGATTGATGGTGAAGATGTTGAATTGAATGTTGATGATCTTTTTACACTT
>JAOWBR010161160.1:0-12285 GCA_028571145.1 Dionaea muscipula
GAAAGAAGAATTAAGTAAGAGATAGAAAGATATGTGGGAAAAAGAGAGAATTAAAGAGGAGAAAGAGGAGGGAAGATGAAGAGTTATTTTTTTATTTTTTTTATTATTTATTTTTAAAATATTATATAGTTGATATTTTTTTAATTTTTATTTTTTTTTTTCATACGGTGCACGGATTATCCTAATACATAATAAGAAACTCGATCTGGACAGCTCTAACGACAATTAAAAGAAAAAAATGAAGAGAAACAACGATCCAGGATCCAGGATTTCTGCTGAAACAAGAAATCTATGGTTCAACGGCATTGTGCCAAGGATAAAAATTCTCACTTTTGCCGCTCCACCTCACAATGCAAGCTGGTATATCTCAATAATTGTTGTGGTTGAGATATTGTCCTATTTTGTTACTACCCAACCACCCGAATAATGGTAGGAGGACCGAGATTGAGACTAGGTGGAGGTGGGGGTAGTGGTGGTTCGTCTAATCGGAACCGTGATCTGTGATCACCTGTTGTTGCAGGCCTTGCGGCTGGGTCCGAAGGAGAAAGTGAAGTGACTCCATGATCTTGAAGGTTTACACATATAGCAATGAGGACGGTTTTGTGTAACTTTTATTTTATTCTCTTTTCATCCCCAATGATAATTGAATTGTCTCTCATGCTGGCTCCACTATATCCAGGATTTAATTCTGGCTTTCTGTTGCTTCAAATCCAATGATTGTTATTGGGGTGAAAAAAAAAGTAGTGAAAAAGGGGTATCTTAAAGAGGCTCCTATAACAATAGGTCTAACTAAGTCCTATATAATCCTACAAGTCAAAAGTATTTTGTGAAGAAAAGCATTCTTCACGTCCATTTGAAGAAGTACCTAATCTTGGGAAGCAGATAAAGTAATAAGAGTGCGGATCGTGGTCATTTTGGCCACGGGAGTAAAGATCTCCTCATAATTGATCCCATACTCCTGACAGTTTCCAAGAGCAACCAAGCAGGGCTTATATCGATCCAATGTGCCATCTAATCTCATTTTAACCGAGTATACCCACTTGCAATCAATGGGTTTGACAATGGATGGACACTGAACCAAGTCCTATGTATCATTGAGTGCTATGGCATCGAGCTTTTCCTTAATGGCCTCTTGCCAACACCTGTATTTGACTACTTGGGGAAAAAAACGTAGAACAGAGATAGGTGAAAGAGTTGCAACAAAGGAAGTTTGAGAGGAAGAAAAGGAGGAGCCAAGGGAATACCTATCCGGCGGCTTGGATATGTGAGTGAACCGATGAAGGATTGGTGTAGAATCATTGAAATCGGGTAGGGCAATGGTGATCGAAGGTCTAATAGAGGTCGTCTCTACCCTAGGCCATCAAGTGTAGACAAGGCGAGGTGGAGGAACTAGGGTAGTAAGATTGGGCAATTCGGCGATGCTCGAATTGGGAAATTCGGCTATGGTCGAATTAAGGTGATTAGGGGCAGAAGATGGAGGTATAAGTGAACTAGGCAGGGGATTTGCTTCGGGGTCTTTAGAGGGATCAATGTCTTCAAGAACATTGGGCAAAATAGAAATTGTTATCGCCTGAAAATGAGCCAAGCGAAACACCTACAACTTGAGAACCGCCTCCGGTCGGTCTTAGCAAGGAAAACCGGTTCAACAAGTTAAGCCGACGCTGAATCAGCTTTGGGAATGAAGAGATCAACTCTTGGACTTGGAAGGATGAGCAAATCACGTCAGAGGAAAACCCGAGGTTTTAAGCCCGGGATGACCGATCTGATGCTTAAGTCAGTCGAGGAAAGCAAGACGCGGAATCAAGCTTACGGCAGAAAATGATGTTGAAATCGGAAGAAATCACATACCTAGAGGCATACGGGGGGTCTCATATATATAGTCAAGGAGAAAAATGGAGGAGGGAGAATTATCGGATTACCGATATACCCCTCCAGCCTCACCGGCCGGGCTGATCACCCGGGCTGATCATCCGGACTAATCACCCGGGCAGGACGTCTCTTGGCCAACCAAGCTGGCCAAGGAAAAGGCAAAGAGAGGGAGCCCGGGCAGGTCACCCGGGCTGATCACCCAGGCTGATCGCCCGGACAGATCACCTCTTGGCTGGCCAAGATGATCTCAAAATGCTAAGGCATAGCCCCGGGCTGATCACTCGGGTTGATCACCCGGGTTAATCACTGCCTTGCTGGCTAAGATAGCCAGAAAATGGCAAAGGAAAGCTCCATGCTGATCACCTGGGCTGATCACCCGAGCTGATCCTTAAGTAAGAACCGAAAGGGTTCGAGCCAAACCGATATCCCCGCGAACCCGGTAGCCTCCCGTGTCCTTTTGTCCACGTGTACATGGGATTTTTTCCCGTATATCATTAGTCCCCCCCAACTCCGTAGTTCGAGCGTAGCATGGACTGGGGAGTTTTATCAAGTCTGGTCTCAGAACGTGGATAAATGGAAGGTACATCAACCTCGATCTCTTTGAACAGATGTCACGTTTTAGAACGTCAAGCTGAGCATATCGAGGTTGTCATTGCCATGAAAATGGCAAAGGAAGTGGCCCGGGCTGATCTTCCGGGTTGATCACCTGGGCAAATCATGCCCAGGGACGAAACCATGAGAATGGCAAAGGAAAGAGACCCGGGCCGATCACCCGGGCTGATCACCTGGGTAGATCATACCCAGGGATAAAGCCATGAAAATGGCAGAGGCAAGATTAGGGGGTCGGGATGATCACCCGAGCTGATCACCCCCCTTGTCTATAAATACCGGGCTGCACTCCTCACCTACCCCCATTCTCCGAGCAGAGGGCAGGCCACGTCACTCTGAGTTGTGTGCCTGAGCTGATCCTCCGAGCAGAACCGTCGACCAGAACATTCCGAGCAGGTCACCCTCCCTTAGCTAATTTCCTTATTTTTCCTAACATGAGCGATAACTTGTCCGACGTGTCCACTCCTTCCGACATGCATCATGAACCCGAAACCGAGCCCTTAGAGTTGTTATCGTTCGTAAAGAACGTCTTGTGGCTAAACGAGCTCAATCCTCGGTACCTCCTTCCTTCATCCTACCAGCCGACGCTGACCATGAATCTGACATGACAGCTCCCGACCTTACATCCTTTCCTACTAGGTTCTACCATCCAGACTACCAATTCATCCTCCCTTCTTCCCGAGATTGCCCTTTTGACCCTAAGACAGGCATGATGTTCGTTTACGAGGATAGCCTTTGATCCGGTCTTCGACTTCCATTTTGCCTAAACTACCAACAAATCTTAGACTGGTTTCAACTTAGCCCTGCCCAACTAACTCCTAATTCTTAGGGGTTGTTGTCATCCTTCGGCTCCCTGTGTTATAATCTCGGCTTTGAGCCTAACCCCCGCTTCTTTTGCGAATTCTTTACTCTTAAAATTATGTTTAAGAGTGAACCCTGTGGTTTTCATGCTCTCTCCTCTCGCCCCAACCACGTTGTCATCAAAGGATTGCCCTCCAAAATCTCCTTCCGCTCTCAGTGGTGTTGGGTTTCTGGTCCTGGTATCACAGTGAATCCCGAATGGAGAGGGTCTGCCAGCAATATTCCCATTGAGATTTACGCTCAAGAAGACGAATTTGCCCGAACGATTAAGGAACAGATACGGGCAAATCTCATATGGGATGTGTTAGACTTGACTGACCCTGTTTTACTGAGAAATGCGGGTTTAGCCCCCGGCATAGAGCCTGCTCTCTCATCTTCTTCCGACGAGGCATCTGATGATGATAAAACCACGGATGAGGATTCCGATGACTCCGAGGCTTTATCCGAGGCAGATGTCTCGATCCCCTCTTCCTCCTTTCCGGTCTGAAGGGGTGTCATCATCCCTTCCTTCCCCTCGTGTGGGCATTCCCCCTGTGTCGGAGGATACGGCAAGTGGCGAGGAGTGAGATCTAGATTCCCTGTTCGCATCAATTCCTGAGATGGGCAACTCTAATGACCCATTAGTACCAGAATCCCGTGATGCCGGGGATGCTCCTTTGAGTCTTGAGTCTCTCGATGGTTTGACAAATTACTTTATCTTATGTGCTTAGCTTCTGTTGTATTTTGGATTATGGACTAAGACTAACTTCTTGATTTGACATCTTGATACAGATATGGGGCCTCGACCACGCGCACCACGCGCCACCTCCTTGACGGGGGAGAAAAGAAAGGATCAAACTGGCCCCACCGCTCCTAACTCTTCTGCTCCTGTCGGCACGTCTGCTCAGCCCCCGACGAAGAAGGTGAATTTTAGAGTGGCTATTATAGGGCTCCCAGTCCCACCTCTCCCTTCTGCCCATACTTCTACTAAGACAACTAGGAAGTCGGGCCGGTATGTTACTCAAGAAGCAACTGGATCCCAACAACTTCTAGAGGTACGAGGCACTCCACCTCCCCAAGCGTCAAAGAAGCTGAGGCGCTCCACCAGCAATTACCAGCCTACTGCCCCTGCCCAGAAGATGGATAACCGACTTTTCCACTACTACGGTCCATGCCCCGAACTCCACAATATGCTGGACACTTCAAGGGGCGTTATGACTTCGGAAGAAAACACCCTAGCAGCCTGTCAGGCTGTGGCTACATCATTTGTCGATGATCGCGGCCATTACTATTTCGAAGATGGTGCGACGATCAATAGGGATTGGATATACCGAGACTTGAAGGTGTAGGCTGTGAGGGTAAGTTAGTGAAAAATCTCTCTATCTATATCGACTCCTCAACATTGATACTAATGCTGCTATGCATGCAGAGCGGCATCGCCCTGGACATGGATCAGAGGTTGCAAGCTGCGAATGACCAGAGGGTGGACGAGCTGATGAATGAACAGCTGAAGTGGGAGGAGTAGAAGAAGAAACCTGAGGATGACTTGGCGATGACCAAGGGATTGTTGGAGACCTCCAAGGGAGAGGTGGTGACGGTGAGGGAGCGCGCAGCTGCAGACTCCCAGGCGGCCATGGCTGAGTGGGAATGACTGAACACTGCTCTGGCAAAGACTCGCCAAACCATGGTCCAGCTAGAGGAACGCCAGCGAACGGAGGTGGAAAGGGTGAAGGAGGCCCATTTTGAAGCCTAGCGAGAGGAGTGGATGGACTCGGAGGAAGGCCGAGCGTACATCGATGACTGCTCGCGTCCAGGGATTGCCATGGGATACAATCAAGCTCTTACCTACTTTGCCAACAAATTTATAGGCCTTCACAAGAAGGCAAAGTGGGCAGGGTTGCCTAATTTTGAGAATATTGGCTTCCGGCCAAATGGCGATCCCTACTTCCTGGCTGATGAAGAAGAAGGGGAGCTCCTAGCCTCAACTGGCGAACTCCCCGGGGGCTCCTCCTCTCAAGCACCTAACTCTGTGGTCCTCCCTCCTCTAGCTCCCTTCCTAAACATATCCCTAGAGCAAAAATCCCGAGTGCCGCCCTCTACAGTCTCTGGTGAGTCTCCTATCATGAAGCAAATACATCGCCTAACACATGTATGTGGAGACTTTGTGTATCGCACCCTAATTATGTATGTTCGTCTCGAAGAGCTGGCGGCCGCGGTTGATGCCTTTCTGAATCCAGTCGGAGCTACTAGAGCCGACTGAGGAGACAAAACGAGGGTTGAGGAGCCGACCGACGGGGATGGCGCGACTAAGGAGTTGGTGGTAGAATAGGAAGATCATTCTTGATCCTATCGCTCCCTTTTTGTCTTGGTGATAGGATATCTGACTTAGAAATTTTGTTAGCACATTCATTGATAGGAATTACAAGTGCCTGCTCCTGTCATAGGCATGTATAGGAAGGCATTGGTGCTTGTTTTTGCTGTAATTCCTTTTGACTTGAATGACAGTGCGTCTTTTGACCTTTCTCATCTTCTCTTTATAATCCTCTTTCGCGATCCCGGAACGTTCTCAACCGGGCATGCAAATCAAATAATATGGGACTGATCTACTAACTTCTTTCTATCCGGCATGACGGAAGCCCGGACAGTTCTTCTAACGCCTTTCTGTCCGGCATGACGGAAGCCTGGACAGATCTTCTAACGCCTTTCTGTCCGGCATGACGGAAGCCCGGACAGATCTTCAAACGCCTTTCTGTCCGGCATGACGGAAGCCCGAACAGATTTTCTAACGCCTTTCTTTCCGGCATGACGGAAGCCCGAAAAGATCTTCTAATGCCTTTCTGTCCGGCATGACAGAAGCCCGGACAGATCTTCTAACGCCTTTCTGTCCGGTATGATGGAAGCCCGGAAAGATCTTCTAACGCCTTTCTGTCCGGCATGACGGAAGCCCGGACAGATCTTCTAACGCCTTTCTGTCCGGCATGACGGCATCCCGGACAGATCTTTAAACGCCTTTCTGTCCGGCATGACGGCATCCCGGACAGATCTTCTTTCCTAGTCACGATGCTGCAAATCAGGTTGGGAATTCCGGAGCCGCAGGCGACAGACGACTTCAGAGCCGTAGGTGACGGACGACTTCGGAGACGTAGGCAACGGACGACTTCGGAGCCGTAGGCGACGGACGACTTCAGAGCCGTAGGCGACAGACGACTTCGGAGCCATAGGCGACGGACGACTTCGGAGCCGTACGGGAGCCTGGTAAGATATCTCTAATTCAGTCGTAGCTTTGTGTTGTCCCACCCTTCGTCACCTATATGCTTAGTTAAATTACCAAGATAACCTTGTGGACTGTGGTTAGGTCAATGCCACACTACTTAATGGTCGATCACCAATCATCAAACGGACGGCTCAATGGCCGGAACGTCATCTCCGGACTTCATGACAACGGCTCAAGGGCCATTACATCATCTTCGAACTTTAAATGGACGGCTTTGTGGCCGGAACGTCATCTTTAAACTTCATGACTACAGTGCGAGGGTCGTAACGTCATCCCAAACTTCATGACTATGGTGCCAGGGCCGTAACGTCATCGCTAAACTTCATGACTATGGTGCGAGGGTCGTAACGTCATTGCCAAACTTCATGACTATGGTGTAAGAGCCGTAACGTTATCGCCAAACTTCCCGTACTGCTCGAGATGTACTCGCGTCACCTTTAAGACTTCAAATGTGGCTCAAAGGCCAACCGATAGTCTTTGATTCTCTACTTATTATGACTGTTGAGTTAGGCGGACGATTACGGAGTTATAGGCGACGGATGGCTATAGAGTCGTAGTTGACAGAGGGCTACGAGGAAAGAGTTAACGATGATGGCTAACTGATTACATCAACCCTTGTGCCAGTCTGGGCATGAAGATGGGCTATCTAATAGCTTTATACCATTTGCGACCCATATTAACTGGTATAGGTGAGGAGCTCTGGGCGGGGTTGGCAAACTTCGAGGAGAGTGGTTTCTCATCTTGGTGATATTTCTTGCTTCTTTCTACGACATATGTGGAGATACGTTGTAACTCCTTTTGATTCTAGAGATGATGCGTTTCTTGCCTCCTTTACGTCCACTACTGACAGATATTAGGTTTTGATGATGCATGAAACATGATAGAAGTTAGGACTTGATGTTAATGTAAAACTAAGGGGGAAGTTGATAAAATCAGTTTAAGATATTGTATAGATATCTAAGGGGATTTAGATTATTATAAAAAGTTGCATATAGCAACTTATGCAGGTTAGGATAAGCATTCCAGCCTTGAAGAAAATCTAGCCATGATGATCCAGCTTGAAAGACTCAGATGAACAGTTACAGTTGATGGGTTCAACCTTGAAGATCTAGGCTAGCTGATACAGTTGAGATATGCCAATTAACTAGTTCTAGTTGAGACATGCAGTTGAGTAGATCAAGTCTAAAGTGCCAGTTAAGTAGATCAAGTCTACAGTGCCAGTTGAGTAGATGAAGTCTGTTATACCCTGGATTTTTGGTTATTTTTATATTGATTTATGCTCATTATGTTTGATTTAGCATGTTGAGTAATTTTCATTTTTCGGTGAATAGTGTTTACGAGTTTTACGTAGCCGTTTTGCTACTTTTTGCATCGCATATCGTACGATCATTTTGAGCAAACCGGCATGACCGTGATGATGAGACGAGTCTTTTGAGTACCATATTGGCATGTTTGGATTTTTCGGATTTTTTGGGATTTGACGGGTCGTGATTTGACGGTTTTTCGATATTTTGGATTTTGGGTTCGTTAGGACCGTGATTTTATTTCGTGATTTAAGGTGGTGAGTTTGAGACATTTCAGATTAGTGTGCACGCGTGATTTGATGATTGATTGCTAGCCATTATTGTTGACTTTTGCCTTTGAGCATTAATGAGGAGGGAGGAGGAGTGTAGAGATGGATGTATGTGTTGTCATTAGGTGATTTGCTTGAGGATTTCCTTCATCCTTTTTGCCTTCCATCAGCCGAGATAGAGGGGAAGGGAAGGAGAAAAAGAAAAGCTAAGTAAGGAAGAAGAGAAGGAAGAGAAGAAGAAGAAGAGGAGGAGGAGGAGATTTTCTTTGGAGATTTTCCATTTCTTTGGAGTTTTAGCTTGGTGTGGGCTTGAGCTTGAATTGGAGCTTGTTAGGAGACCTTGTGGCAACCTCTTGGAGCCTTGGAGACCATCCCATTGTTTGATTATAAGGTAAGTTCTTAGTTATGTTATGGTTTTGTTTTAGTTCATGAGTTTGGATGGATTTTTCTTATGCTCATTTTGAGTTTGGTTCATGGTGGATGAAGACTAAGGACTTGACATGCTTTGAGTTGTTGTTTGTGACTTGTTTGAAGTGTTAGTGATGAGTTTGAGATATGTTTGCATTGGTTCATGAGTTTATGATTTGATTTAAGTGGTTTAGTGTGTTATGGATTTTTGAAATGATGACTATGTGTTTGGCTTGAAGGAGATGACTCCTATGGATTTGGTTATGTTTAGGACATGTTTTGTGATGTGTTGGATATGTGTTGTTTGAGTTTTGATGTGTTTTGGTTAAGAATCATGCAAGACAGATGTCAGTTCACGAACAGTGACGGAGATTTTCGATCACATTCAAAGTTGAAAATTTTCATGCAAGATACCTTCACCACAGATGATGTTATATGTTGGCTTAGCTCCTCGTCGGAAAGACCAGTGGCGACATCCAGATCCTTTTCCGTCATGGCGCCACGGGTCCACTCAAGCCGTAAAGCCTCTTTTTCTTTTTCTGTCTTGCCCGGGCAGGATCATGGTATGATGTGGCATGATCTTCCACTTTGGTGAAGAAAATGATAGTACATGAGGAGGGAGCTGTTGAGAAGTTTCAGGATTAGTGGGTTGAAGGGATGGTGGCAGCACCGATGGCGGCAGCTGATGGGAAGGCGGCCGCAAATTTGTTCTGACAGGTTCTTGAATGCCCTTTCCCTTAGCCTTGGCCTTCTTGGCCTGCTCATCAGCCTCAGTCTGACTCTGAGGTGCTACAACCAAGTCCGTGCTCCTGGCGACGGAAGACTCTCTCTCTACTGGCGCCACCTCAGCACCAGTTGCCATGGGAGCCCCATTTTTCTTCAACTTCTTCTTCTTCTTCGGGGGCTCATCTTCCTTGGCTTCAGCAACATCCACATCCTTCACCCACGCAGCTGCAATTGTAACTTCAAATTTGTTAATGACCAATAACCATTGTTGCAGCAGTATATCTTCAAACAAAAGAGAAGGATGTTTGTGCTCACCTCCTTGATCCTCTACAGTTTCCACTAGTCTGCTGGTGGCAGCATCAGCTGGCGCATCGTGCCCTTGCCCCACAGTGAAATCGATGATCTCATCATCGCCACCAGCAGTAGCCGCTTCCTTTATTCCTTCCTTTGTTTTTGCCCTAGTCCTCTTCTTGGCAACCAAGGCTGTAGATTCCGTGCTCTTCTCCTCGCCACCACTGCTCATGGTAGGCGGTAGCGACGCTTCTTTCCTTTGACCTCCTCGGCCATACATGATTTTGAACCTGGGAGAACCAGACCTTGGAGGAGGTTTCTCTTGAGGAGCAGATGCTTGCTCTTGAGGTGCAACAGACGATGTTGCCACCTCTTCTTTCCTTTCAGCTTGAGGAGGAGCGGTGCCCTGACTCTCGAATGGCGCCTCAGAAGATGTTCCACTACCATCGCCAAGAACCTCTGCTGCCACCTTCTTGGCAGTAGGCCCATAGAGATGGACAACTCTCTTGAGAATCTTTAACATGCCTACGACACAAAGTAACAAAGAATCATCAGACTACAATTTTAAAATCAACAACATGCCAAGACAGATCTTAAAAGCATTGTTAATTATCCTACGAGGGTGGGTTCTTGTGGCGATCACGTAATGCTCCAAGTTGTCAAGAGTAACAACTTATGCCCAGTCCTCCAAGTGCTTCTTTCCTTCACCCACGAAGGTATCACGAAGAGCCCTCTCCTCCATTTTCAGAAAAGATCTCATCTAAGTAGTGGGCATAGTTAACACCTCCTGCTTCTGGGTATTAACCCCCCATTGCCTATTGCTCACCAAAACGAACTTAACCTTCCAATTGTGGACATTACTCCTGGGCATAACCACGCCATACTTCACCGCCTTCTTGCCCTTCACATTAAGACAAAAGGCATAATAACCCGTCTCCAAGCCTCTCTTCGGATCCTTGACTGGTTCTAACTGGAACATCCAGTACTAGACCTGAAAGGATGGTCTCAACACTAGCTGCCCATACCGAATGATGTAAGCTACAATCATCATATATGTGTTGGGTGTGAGCTGCCCCGGTAACAGATTATACAGGTTGAGTATATTCTGAATGAACAGATGCAATGGCTACCGTATACCTCCCCTAAGTGATTCAAAGTGAATGGCGACGCTGTTAGCCAATTGCACATCCACCATCGTGTTTCCGGGGCTGGGCAAAACGTATTGATAATCGGCAGGCAACGGGAAAGCGTCATTAAAATCTTTCACATCTTCGGCAGTCAAAACAGATCTGGCTTCGGTTATATGAGCAGCAGACGCATCAAACCCCTTGGAACGAGTGGCATTCCTCTTAGTTGCCATCACTGATGATTGAGTTTAAATCAAAAATTCGATTTTTTCTGCCCTAATCACGATTTTTCTTTCTCAGGATTGAAACGACGAAAATGAAGCAGAGGAAATCACACATCAAAGAATTGTTTACCTGATGAAGTTCGCAATATCAGAAAGAAGATGTTTGTTGCCCTAAATCGCTCTGCAAATCACCTTGGAATCACTTCTGGAATCGCTCACTTAGGGTTTTAGAAAATTCTGTTCGCGTGAAGAAGACAAAGCATCGGGCTCAATTTAATAGAAGAAGTCGATTGGATACCCGTTATTTTAGTGGAAAATCAATTTGGGAAGCCCAACGGCCTTCGGGCCCACGACATCAAATTCGAGTAAATTCAGGTCCATTTTTCTCACACAACGTTTTGATTAAATTGACATCGAGGCGACGTCATTTTAAGTTGGGGGGAGGGATTGATGCCACAGGTTATTTCTGAACCCGACACCATGACACATTTTTGGCACTAACGCCATGCTTTGAATTTTGACTTGACGCCATGGTGTGTTTTCACTGATTAAATGTTTCCTGTGTTGTTTGTTTTAGTTTGCTTTAGTTTTTATTCTTTTCTTTTATTTCTTATATTTTAGTTAGTTTATTTTTCCTGATTTAGCTTACTTAGACTTGTGTTTTCCTGACTATTTTGCATTCCATCTTTTTGCATTTGTTCTTCTTTTTAATTTTGATTATGTCAGTCACACTTACGACCATGTTCAAACTATGAAGTTGAGAGGGGTACACTTCACCTTCGCCATGGTAAGTTAGTATTTTTACCTTGTGAGGATTGAACCTTTCATATTTTGCCTTGAGTGCTGATTCTTATTCCTCACAAAAATTTAGCTCATCTTGAGTCTCTGCCTTATATATGTAATCTCATGTTTTATTCCATGTTAAAGGTGAGAATATTATCTGAAGCATTACTTAGCATAATACTTTGCTCTTGGTTACGCCTTGGATATGAAGTTAGGCATTTGTTGAAAATTTTGAGCCTTCTACCATTCTTTTTTTCAAACACAATTTTCATTTTCTAGACCCATTTAAGCCTGATTGGACAAAACCGTTCCTTGGTTTAACCACAAAATATACCAGTACTCAAGTTGAGGAGAGATTAAATCTTTAAGAAGGTAGAGGTTGCCCATGGTGCTGACAAAAAAGTCCCTGCCAAGGCCATTAAAAGACCTTGGAGCTCTGGAATTGAAAGAAAGAACAAAAAAAAAGAAGATCCTACAAAGGGTAAAGCAAAACCCCATCAATTTGAAAAGCAAGGATCTGTTCTGTGAAAAAAATGATGAAAATAGCTACTTTGAGCTCCA